>CM055270.1:88016206-88290058 GCA_029237695.1 Conchocele bisecta
CAGCCATATGAACTAAACAGTCGGCGGGGAAATAGGCCGCAATTCGTCTATTTACTATTCAATGGCACACATTCCGTCTGGTGATACACAGTTCAAATTCAATATGTTCTCATCTCATTATCTTACGATTGGGGAGAAATCAACGACACACAATCAATCAGTCCAGTCCAGCAGCGTACATGCTTTACTCCACGCGACGCTGAATCAACTGAACTGAGATGCAACTGAGTAATCAAATATTTACATTCATCCAAATTGCAGTCATTCGGTCAGTAAATGCGCGTACATGTAGTTAATACCGATTGTAGACGCCATTATTACATAGGCGGTTTACTCATGAACCTTGTCAGCCGCCATCTTGTCAGTACCGCAGCAGTAGTATATAGGGTATCAGTACGTTACCGTTTTTGTATAACAAGATAACAGAGTGAAACAAACACTCCACACCTACAATATAGTATAAAATCCCTATAAACAAAGTAATGTAATAAGCATTAATTACAGTGTTTTATATCCATAGAGCATAAAAGGTGAATGAAGTAGAAAGTTTATAGATAGTTGTGTTATAGTTAATAAACTACTAAAAACAAAAATTGAAAAACCCTATAATTTTTATGCAGATAATTTACAATTAAACATTAATTATTTATATATATAAACAACAATATTATCAAATCATATACAAATATGAACTTGAGTAATATGAGCCGACAAAGTCCTGCAGTATATCAACAACTTGTTGACGGTATAGAAGGACTCCCCAACATTGATACATTGAGGAGCAATCTAACCAAAATGGGTATACCTATTTTTCCATGAGGATGAAAGAGAAAAGACTTCAAAAGTTGATAAATGAGGGAAAGAATGATATACTATGGAGTAGAATGCGGAGAGCCGCAGCTAAGGGGGTTTTTAAAAATATTGAGAAGAAAGATATAAATAAAATATCAGATACAATAAACTCAGAAGCGCAAGCTGTACTGTTATCTAAAGGTGTTGGACTTATTAAAAAACCGAAGCGTAAGATTAACACCTCACTAGTAAGTAAGATAGTGAAAGAAGGGCCAGAAATACTTGAAGATATAGAGGGATTTGGGGTTAATATAGTGAGAGGACGACGTGTTGTAACAATCACAATAAAGAGAAATCTTGATCGTAATTCCTCAAGAAGACTCATGAAACAGCTCGATAATAAGATGACAGGTAGTTTTTATTTAAGATATTCATACGCGTATAAGTTGCAACACATTGAGGAGGTTGATGATGGGGGGAAACCTAACATAATAACATTTGGTAGAAACATTTCAGGAAGTCCCACATTTGAAGGGTCTGTTGGGGTACGCCAATGGGTTAAAAATGCAGGAAGAAAATAGATTGAACGTTGATAAAATAGATAGACCAAATACGAAATGGTTGTTCGTAAGATGGTTAAGCACAACAATTAAAATTATTTACACCAGTCAGGTTTCACCACGAGATACAACAAGTAACTGCACTAGGTGGTGGAAAACTCCCGAACTGGTTGAGAAATAAGAAAGGGATAAAACCACTCGACACTTTCAACGATAGTTTATGTCTGTTCAGATGTTTAGCTTTATATAAAGACACATCATTGAGAGCTGATAGATCAATAAAAGAGATAAAATATTTAAACAAAAAGTATCAAGATTTCCTTGTGGGAAAGCGTAAAAAAGACGGTCCTATAGGTTTTGAGGATCTTAATACTGTTGAAGAATGTTTCAAAATTGGGATTGAAGCGTATGAGCCGGAAGAAACTGGAACTTGGTATATCAGACATACAGCTGCCCACTATGAAGAAATTGGTGTTATGAAAATGAAGATAGGTATTTACAACAATCACGCGTTTCTTATAACAGACATGAAAAAGGCCACGCAAAACTATGCCTGCCCTAATTGTCAACAACGATTTACTCAATCCCACTGTATCGCGAGACACGCGCAAACTTGCAATCGCGGTCAAACTAAAGTATCTTGTAAAGGCCTGGAAATAGACAGACCACAATCTGCATTCGAGAAAGCATTTTATCCTAAACCTCATTGTAGTAAGAAATCTATAGAGTGGATGAATAAGCTTTCCAAAATCATATCATATTCATACGGCCGTTTGTGGTCACGGTGGAGAAAGAGTAATAATGAAAGCACCGGTTGATGGATATTGTTCCGAAACCAACACAGTTTATCAATTTCACGGATGTTACTGGCACGGTTGTCCACGCCATAGTAAGAATAGACAAGATAAGTATGCAAACACAATTACGCGAGATTTAATAATTAGAGATTCATATAATTTAGTTACAATTTGGGAATGTGAGTACGATAAGCAGAGAAAGAAAGCCATAACACCACCTATTTCAACACAACAGTAATTTATCCATATAAAATAGTGTATGATTTTGAGTCTTTACTGGTTAAGAGTTCTCCAGACAGACTCATAAAAGATCTAGATGTGATTGATACCCATATTCCAATAAGTGTAAGTGTTGGTGATACGTTAACTAGAAAAGTTGTGCACATTTGTGATACAAACCCAGAGAACCTAGTTAAACGATTTATGAAAGAAGTATCTAAACGCGGAGATAAGATAAGAGAAGAAGTTGGTAAAAATCCAGTATACGGTTTTCCAACCGATTTCGATCTACTTCCAACCGTCACAAGCAGAAAGAGAAATCACAATGCATGGATTTCACAGGTTCCTACATTAGGATTTAACTGTGGATCATACGATTTGAATGTTATTAAGAAATATTTAGTAGGGATTATATCAGATACTACAGATAAAGTAATGGTTGGTAAAAAAGCAAATACGACCGTTTATTTGATGACTCCAGAATTAAAATTTCTAGATGTGAGAATGTATCTATCTCCAGGTGTGAGTTATGATAAATGGGTACGCGCATACGGTTGCGAATGTAATAAATCATTCTTTCCATACGAGTGGTTTGATAATTATGATAAGTTAAACTACCAAGGGTTACCACCTATCGAATGTTGGACTAAACAGCTTAGCACCTAGTAATACAATTAAACCTGAGGAGTTAGCCGAGTGTGTTGAAATTTATAAGCAAGAGGTATGGAAAGTTTCAAAGATTGGTTAGAATATTACAACGATCTAGATGTTTCTCCGTTTTTAGAAGCTCTAGAGAAGATGTCTAACTTTTATTCACTCAAAGGAATAGATATGTTTAAAGACGCCGTTACCCTTCCAGGAGTCGCATTGAATATATTTTGAGAGGAACAATTAAAGAATATGTTAAAACTTATAAGACTAAAGAAAGCGCAGAAGTTCGCAAGAAATGTCCACCACTATTTGCGCCTGAAGAGGAAGAGTATGAAATGTTGAAAGGTGCACTAGTTGGAGGACCTTCTATAGTATTTACAAGACAATGCAGAGGTTGGTGTTACAAGGTTAAGATCCACCCCAGATGGTAATGGAAAAAAAATGTAAATCTGTATTAGGATTGGACGCCTAACGCTTTCTTTATTCTCTCAACGCTCGCCAGGGACATGCCTTGTGGCAAGGGTGTTTTAACAAAGACTTCAACCCCATTTATTTAAGACTAGGATAGATGATTTCACCAACAGAGTTAAGAGTGGTACTTGGTTTGGGTTTGCGGAGGAGGTCGACATCCGTGTTCCTGACAGTTTATACGCAACCTTTTCAGAAATGTCACCTATCTTTATAAATCGTGTAGTGGAGGAAGATGAAGTTCCAGACCATATGTTGAAATATCTTCTTCATGATACAAACCGTAATCGAGGAGATGGTAAGAAATTGGTTGGAGCTATGAGTGCAGAGAAAGTTTTACTATTTACACCACTATTGAAATGGTATCTAAAACATTGTTTAATCATCACAGGAGTGCATAGGATTATAAAATATAAACCCGGGAAACCGTTTGAATGGTTTGTGAAAGAAGTTACTGCAGCGCGTAGGGAAGGTGATGTAAATGCTGAAGCCGCCCCGATTGCAGATATTATGAAATTATTAGGAAATTCGTGTTGTGGAAAAATGATAGAATCTCCCGAAAAACACCTATGTACCACTTATACTAAAGATGACGTGTGTTGATAGATCATTAAGATCTGCGTTATTTTTGAGGATATTGAAGAGATAGGTGATGCGTACGAAATATCCAGTAGAAAGTCTTCAGCTAAATGACAAGACCATTTCATTGTGGTATAGCTGTATATCAATACGCCAAGTTGAGAATGTTAGAGTTTTATTATGACTTTCTCGATATGTTGATAGAGCTGACTTTGAGTTAGTACAGATGGATACAGATAGTATGTATATGGGTATCAGCGGAATGAATTCGTTGGAAGATGTGATAAAACCACACCGTTTAGAGAGTTTTAAGAATTGTAAAAACGAATGGCTCGCTTGGGATAAATGGAGTAACAGAGAGCCAGGACTTTTCAAAACCGAATTCGTAGGGGATCGTGCAATCGCATTAAGCAGCAAGTGTTACGTAGTTGAGAAAATAGATAGAGATATCAAGCATTCTGCAAAAGACTTAACGCCCGGCAGAACACCCTCAACTGGGATAGATATAAGGCAGCGCTAGATCTCACTAATAAAGATGTAGGTATGAATAGAGGTTTCCGCATGCTAAGTGGTTCTATGAGAACTTACACGCAAAAAAAATTAGGACTATCCGCCTACTATGATAAGAGAAGATTGAATGTAGATGGAATACACACCACTCCTTTATAAGTTAAGTATAATAGGGTTAGGAGGGCGTCCACGCGTTTCCTTATTAATTTCTATTGGAATAGAATCCCAATCAATAGTTTTAAAACATTTCAACTAATCTCCATATTGAGTTAACCCGGTTTGACCCAACTCCATATTTTTCCATAATTTTGTTAGCAGAGATTACACACCCTTAGCTTTCATTATTTCTATAAGTTCAACATCATTTATAAACGTCTTCACCATGGTTATAATGTATATAATGGATTATAATTATGTTCAATATTAAAACTAATTATAATAACGGTGAGTTTTTTAAAAAAGAGTGTTAAAAAAAGAAAAACCAATTTAATAATTATTTATTTAAATTATTAACAAGTTGTAGGTATTAATACCTTCTTTCTAGGTCTTCCAACCGGGTTTTTAACCAGGCTTTTTAGATTACTCTTTTTCAATTTTTCATCTTTTTCCAAACACCCCAAACTTTCAACTCTATTAATAAAATGTTTCATATTTGTTACCGAATCCCATATTTCCTTTTGTCTTTTTACACAAATGTGATACTTTTTTCTAGTTTGTTGTGCAGCAACAACATATCGCGCTAGAATAATATTAACCAAATCTTCATCAGAAAGTTTAGTCTTTGTCATATTAAATTCAAATTATAATAAAACTAAATATCAATTTTATTTTGAAATTAGTTATTATATATATATACACGCGTAGTTTTTGTTTAACAGAAAAAACGTAAATAAAAATTAAACAATAATTTCTTTTAAATCTTTTAAATCTTTATATATTTTTTTTCTTTTTGATTTTTAATTTCTTCTTCTTCTTCTTTTGAAACGTTTTAACGCCACCGCCTGACAGGTGTTTGTTTTGCAATTCGATTACCCATGAAACCGTTTCCAACTCACCTGATTCCCACAACTTATTAAGACGTGCGCTACCTATTTTATACTTCTTTTTAAGATGATCTGCAGTTACCTTTCCACGAGATAAAACGATATCTTCAACATTTTTATTTGATAAGTATGACTTCGGCATTTGTAAAATGAATTAATACTATAACTATAATAAGGCATTATATTAAATGCTCAAAATGCTCAAAATGTTTAAAAATCAAAATCAGCCCAACCTAAATCTATACGCTCTTGGGCGTACGCTTCATCAAACCCCGAATCAATATATTGTTGAACCAATGTTTCATAATTTCCCTGAATTGACCAACCACGTTCTTGTTTTTGTTCTTGTTTTTGTTCTTGTTTTTGTTCTTTTAAAGCCTTTTTTGGATTATATTTTGACCCAATAATGATTTCATCTTTAAATTTATCAACTCGTTGTTGTTGTTCTTGATTTATCTTTTTACCAGTTAAACACAACTTCGACATAGTTTATAATAGACACATAAAACACGTTCAAAACGATAATTATTTGATAAACTAATTTCAAAGAAATAAAATGGAACAAATAATTTTATGGGAAATAGAGTTGTATAAGGGTTTTGCTGGTGAATATTTTCCTTATTATAAAATGAAAGCATTATGTAAAATAGAGTACATGAAATATCAGCGCAACCTATTACGCACCGATAAAAGAGTTGCATTTTCAATATTATATAGAAAATTATCTAGTTGTTTTAAGAAACAACTTAGAGAAATGAAGGGTTTAATCAAGATTGACAGAAGATAGTTGAAGAGAATGCAGCTAATTTTATAAACATATTTCAAATCAAAGATTCATTTGCGGATATGACTTTCTACGAAGAAACGGAAGAAATGAGTTCTTTGTTTGAACAAATTGCAACTAAAGGTTACTAGGGCAATTTGATGACGAATGTCAAGTAATTACTGACTAATTATTGACTAATGCTGAGTAATTATTAACTAATTCTGAGTAATTATTGAAAAATCCTGAGTAATTATTACTTAAGGCTGAGCAAACTACGAGTAAATAATGTTCAAAATGCCCAAAATGCCCAGAATTATGAATAAAAATTAAAACCACTTTAAAAATAGTGAAAAAATTCCCCATACAGACATTAAAGAATTCTATTTGTACATTATTTGTAACTATATACACTTGTACACAAGGGGAATTTTTTCACTATTTTTAAAGTGGTTTTAATTTTTATTCATAATTCTGGGCATTTTGGGCATTTTGAACATTATTTACTCGTAGTTTGCTCAGCCTTAAGTAATAATTACTCAGGATTTTTCAATAATTACTCAGAATTAGTTAATAATTACTCAGCATTAGTCAATAATTAGTCAGTAATTACTTGACATTCGTCATCAATTGCCCAGTAACCTTTAGTTGCAATTTGTTCAAACAAAGAACTCATTTCTTCCGTTTCTTCGTAGAAAGTCATATCCGCAAATGAATCTTTGATTTGAAATATGTTTATAAAATTAGCTGCATTCTCTTCAACTAATATTCTGTCAATCTTGATTAAACCCTTCATTTCTCTAAGTTGTTTCTTAAAACAACTAGATAATTTTCTATATAATATTGAAAATGCAACTCTTTTATCGGTGCGTAATAGGTTGCGCTGATATTTCATGTACTCTATTTTACATAATGCTTTCATTTTATAATAAGGAAAATATTCACCAGCAAAACCCTTATACAACTCTATTTCCCATAAAATTATTTGTTCCATTTTATTTCTTTGAAATTAGTTTATCAAATAATTATCGTTTTGAACGTGTTTTATGTGTCTATTATAAACTATGTCGAAGTTGTGTTTAACTGGTAAAAAGATAAATCAAGAACAACAACAACGAGTTGATAAATTTAAAGATGAAATCATTATTGGGTCAAAATATAATCCAAAAAAAGGCTTTAAAAGAACAAAAACAAGAACAAAAACAAGAACAAAAACAAGAACGTGGTTGGTCAATTCAGGGAAATTATGAAACATTGGTTCAACAATATATTGATTCGGGGTTTGATGAAGCGTACGCCCAAGAGCGTATAGATTTAGGTTGGGCTGATTTTGATTTTTAAACATTTTGAGCATTTTGAGCATTTAATATAATGCCTTATTATAGTTATAGTATTAATTCATTTTACAAATGCCGAAGTCATACTTATCAAATAAAAATGTTGAAGATATCGTTTTATCTCGTGGAAAGGTAACTGCAGATCATCTTAAAAAGAAGTATAAAATAGGTAGCGCACGTCTTAATAAGTTGTGGGAATCAGGTGAGTTGGAAACGGTTTCATGGGTAACGAATGCAAAACACCTGTCAGGCGGTGGCGTTAAAACGTTTCAAAAGAAGAAGAAGAAGAAATTAAAAATCAAAAAGAAAAAAATATATAAAGATTTAAAAGATTTAAAAGAAATTATTGTTTAATTTTTATTTACGTTTTTTCTGTTAAACAAAAACTACGCGTGTATATATATATAACTAATTTCAAAATAAATTGATATTTAGTTTTATTATAATTTGAATTTAATATGACAAAGACTAAACTTTCTGATGAAGATTTGGTTAATATTATTCTAGCGCGATATGTTGTTACTGCACAACAAACTAGAAAAAAGTATCACATTTGTGTAAAAAGACAAAAGGAAATATGGGATTCGGTAACAAATATGAAACATTTTATTAATAGAGTTGAAAGTTTGGGGTGTTTGGAAAAAGATGAAAAATTGAAAAAGAGTAATCTAAAAAGCCTGGTTAAAAACCCGGTTGGAAGACCTAGAAAGAAGGTATTAATACCTACAACTTGTTAATAATTTAAATAAATTAATTATTAAATTGGTTTTTCTTTTTTTAACACTCTTTTTTAAAAAACTCACCGTTATTATAATTAGTTTTAATATTGAACATAATTATAATCCATTATATACATTATAACCATGGTGAAGACGTTTATAAATGATGTTGAACTTATAGAAATAATGAAAGCTAAGGGTGTAAAATCTCTGCTAACAAAATTATGGAAAAATATGGAGTTGGGTCAAACCGGGTTAACTCAATATGGAGATTAGTTGAAATGTTTAAAACTATTGATTGGGATTCTATTCCAATAGAAATTAATAAGGAAACGCGTGGACGCCCTCCTAACCCTATTATACTTAACTTATAAAGGAGTGGTGTGTATTCCATCTACATTCAATCTTCTCTTATCATAGTAGGCGGATAGTCCTAATTTTTTTTGCGTGTAAGTTCTCATAGAACCACTTAGCATGCGGAAACCTCTATTCATACCTACATCTTTATTAGTGAGATCTAGCGCTGCCTTATATCTATCCCAGTTGAGGGTGTTCTGCCGGGCGTTAAGTCCTTTTGCAGAATGCTTGATATCTCTATCTATTTTCTCAACTACGTAACACTTGCTGCTTAATGCGATTGCACGATCCCCTACGAATTCGGTTTTGAAAAGTCCTGGCTCTCTGTTACTCCATTTATCCCAAGCGAGCCATTCGTTTTTACAATTCTTAAAACTCTCTAAACGGTGTGGTTTTATCACATCTTCCAACGAATTCATTCCGCTGATACCCATATACATACTATCTGTATCCATCTGTACTAACTCAAAGTCAGCTCTATCAACATATTTATCGAGAAAGTCATAATAAAACTCTAACATTCTCAACTTGGCGTATTGATATACAGCTATACCACAATGAAATGGTCTTGTCATTTTAGCTGAAGACTTTCTACTGGATATTTCGTACGCATCACCTATCTCTTCAATATCCTCAAAATACGCAGATCTTAATGATCTATCAACACACGTCTCATCTTTAGTATAAGTGGTACATAGGTGTTTTTCGGGAGATTCTATCATTTTTTCCACAACACGAATTTCCTAATAATTTCATAATATCTGCAATCGGGGCGGCTTCAGCATTTACATCACCTTCCCTACGCGCTGCAGTAACTTCTTTCACAAACCATTCAAACGGTTTCCCGGGTTTATATTTTATAATCCTATGCACTCCTGTGATGATTAAACCATGTTTTAGATACCATTTCAATAGTGGTGTAAATAGTAAAACTTTCTCTGCACTCATAGCTCCAACCAATTTCTTACCATCTCCTCGATTACGGTTTGTATCATGAAGATATTTCAACATATGGTCTGGAACTTCATCTTCCTCCACTACACGATTTATAAAGATAGGTGACATTTCTGAAAAGGTTGCGTATAAACTGTCAGGAACACGGATGTCGACCTCCGCAAACCCAAACCAAGTACCACTCTTAACTGTGTTGGTGAAATCATCTATCCTAGTCTTATTAAATGGGGTTGAAGTCTTGTTAAAACACCCTTGCCACAAGGCATGTCCCTGGCGAGCGTTGAGAGATAAAGAGCGTTAGCGTCCAATCCTAATACAGATTTACATTTTTTTCCATTACCATCTGGGGTGGATCTTAACCTTGTAACACCAACCTCTGCATGTCTTGTAAATACTATAGAAGGTCCTCCAACTAGTGCACCTTTCAACATTTCATACTCTTCCTCTTCAGGCGCAAATAGTGGTGGACATTTCTTGCGAACTTCTGCGCTTTCTTTAGTCTTATAAGTTTTAACATATTCTTTAATTGTTCCTCTCAAAATATATTGCAATGCGACTCCTGGAAGGGTAACGGCGTCTTTAAACATATCTATTCCTTTGAGTGAATAAAAGTTAGACATCTTCTCTAGAGCTTCTAAAAGAAAAACGGAGAAACATCTAGATCGTTGTAATATTCTAACCAATCTTTGAAACTTTCCATACCTCTTGCTTTATAAATTTCAACACACGCGGCTAAACTCCTCAGGTTTAATTGTATTACTAGGTGCTAAGCTGTTAGTCCAACATTCGATAGGTGGTAACCCTTGGTAGTTTAACTTATCATAATTATCAAACCACTCGTATGGAAAGAATGATTTATTACATTCGCAACCGTATGCGCGTACCCATTTATCATAACTCACACCTGGAGATAGATACATTCTCACATCTAGAAATTTTAATTCTGGAGTCATCAAATAAACGGTCGTATTTGCTTTTTTACCAACCATTACTTTATCTGTAGTATCTGATATAATCCCTACTAAATATTTCTTAATAACATTCAAATCGTATGATCCACAGTTAAATCCTAATGTAGGAACCTGTGAAATCCATCTTGTGATTTCTTTCTGCTGGACGGTTGGAAGTAGATCGAAATCGGTTGGAAAACCGTATACTGGATTTTTACCAACTTCTTCTCTTATCTTATCTCCGCGTTTAGATACTTCTTTCATAAATCGTTTAACTAGGTTCTCTGGGTTTGTATCACAAATGTGCACAACTTTTCTAGTTAACGTATCACCAACACTTACACTTATTGGAATATGGGTATCAATCACATCTAGATCTTTTATGAGTCTGTCTGGAGAACTCTTAACCAGTAAAGACTCAAAATCATACACTATTTTATATGGATAAATTACTGTTGGGGTGTTGAAATAGGTGGTGTTATGGCTTTCTTTCTCTGCTTATCGTACTCACATTCCCAAATTGTAACTAAATTATATGAATCTAATTATTAAATCTCGCGTAATTGTGTTTGCATACTTATCTTGTCTATTCTTACTATGGCGTGGACAACCGTGCCAGTAACATCCGTGAAATTGATAAACTGTGTTGGTTTCGGAACAATATCCATCAACCGGTGCTTTCATTATTACTCTTTCTCCACCGTGACCACAAACGGCCGTATGAATATGATGATTTTTGGAAAGCTTATTCATCCACTCTATAGATTTCTTACTACAATGAGGTTTAGGATAAAATGCTT
Source organism: Conchocele bisecta (assembly GCA_029237695.1). Taxonomy (NCBI): domain Eukaryota; kingdom Metazoa; phylum Mollusca; class Bivalvia; order Lucinida; family Thyasiridae; genus Conchocele; species Conchocele bisecta. Next base: position 88,027,706 of record CM055270.1, read on the forward strand.
TCTCGAATGCAGATTGTGGTCTGTCTATTTCCAGGCCTTTACAAGATACTTTAGTTTGACCGCGATTGCAAGTTTGCGCGTGTCTCGCGATACAGTGGGATTGAGTAAATCGTTGTTGACAATTAGGGCAGGCATAGTTTTGCGTGGCCTTTTTCATGTCTGTTATAAGAAACGCGTGATTGTTGTAAATACCTATTCTTCATTTTCATAACACCAATTTCTTCATAGTGGGCAGCTGTATGTCTGATATACCAAGTTCCAGTTTCTTCCGGCTCATACGCTTCAATCCCAATTTTGAAACATTCTTCAACAGTATTAAGATCCTCAAAACCTATAGGACCGTCTTTTTTACGCTTTCCCACAAGGAAATCTTGATACTTTTTGTTTAAATATTTTATCTCTTTTATTGATCTATCAGCTCTCAATGATGTGTCTTTATATAAAGCTAAACATCTGAACAGACATAAACTATCGTTGAAAGTGTCGAGTGGTTTTATCCCTTTCTTATTTCTCAACCAGTTCGGGAGTTTTCCACCACCTAGTGCAGTTACTTGTGTATTCTCGTGGTGAAACCTGACTGGTGTAAATAATTTTAATTGTTGTGCTTAACCATCTTACGAACAACCATTTCGTATTTGGTCTATCTATTTTATCAACGTTCAATCTATTTTCTTCCTGCATTTTAACCCATTGGCGTACCCCAACAGACCCTTCAAATGTGGGACTTCCTGAAATGTTTCTACCAAATGTTATTATGTTAGGTTTCCCCCATCATCAACCTCCTCAATGTGTTGCAACTTATACGCGTATGAATATCTTAAATAAAAACTACCTGTCATCTTATTATCGAGCTGTTTCATGAGTCTTCTTGAGGAATTACGATCAAGATTTCTCTTTATTGTGATTGTTACAACACGTCGTCCTCTCACTATATTAACCCCAAATCCCTCTATATCTTCAAGTATTTCTGGCCCTTCTTTCACTATCTTACTTACTAGTGAGGTGTTAATCTTACGCTTCGGTTTTTTAATAAGTCCAACACCTTTAGATAACAGTACAGCTTGCGCTTCTGAGTTTATTAGTATCTGATATTTTATTTATATCTTTCTTCTCAATATTTTTAAAAACCCCATTAGCTGCGGCTCTCCGCATTCTACTCCATAGTATATCATTCTTTCCCTCATTTATCAACTTTTGAGTCTTTTCTCTTTCATCCTCATGGTAAAAGGTATACCCATTTTGGTTAGATCGCTCCTCAATGCATCAATGTTGGGGAGTCCTTCTATACCGTCAACAAGTTGTTGATATACTGCAGGACTTTGTCGGCTCATATTACTCAAGTTCATATTTGTATATGATTTGATAATATTGTTGTTTATATATATAAATAATTAATGTTTAATTGTAAATTATCTGCATAAAAATTATAGGGTTTTTCAATTTTTGTTTTTAGTAGTTTATTAACTATAACACAACTATTTATAAACTTTCTACTTCATTCACCTTTTATGCTCTATGGATATAAAACACTGTAATTAATGCTTATTACATTACTTTGTTTATAGGGATTTTATACTATATTGTAGGTGTGGAGTGTTTGTTTCACTCTGTTATCTTGTTATACAAAAACGGTAACGTACTGATACCCTATATACTACTGCAGCCGTTAATGCTCGGCTGCTGCTGGGTACCACATTAGATGCTGTCGGGGTATACACGATAGATGCCAGTGGGAACAAAATAGAGGCCGCGTAGCACAGCTGGGGAACATAATAGTCGAAGTCAAAACATTACCCATTTCGGTAATTACATACGCAAAGGCCGAGAAACGTGTGTATTTCGCGGAATAACAACAACAACAACGAAAATTGGAGTGTTTACTATTAATTAATTACACTAACATTCATTGTTTAACCCTTTCAACCACAAATAACTGGAATGGACCGTCATGTGTTAATTTAATGACCCATCCAATTGCCACAAAGTGATTTTCAGACTAGTCCATTTAAAACTAAAGCCACAGGCGCGGATACAGAAATAATTGCAGAGGGGTGTCTAAAATTACAAGTCGGCATAGCCGACCTTCGCGAGCGCGAAATCGTAAAGTAGGGGGGTCTGGGGGTCCTCCCCCAGGACATTTTTAGATGCCAGATCGCCGCAGATGCGATTTCCTGACACCTAGGCCACGATTCGAGTATTGTAGATTTTCGTCTTTTTCTCTTTTTTTGCCGGGAGGTGGGGAGGGGGGGGGGGCGTAAGCCATTAAAGGTGTGTTTTCACTCTAGCCAATGTGAAAATTACTTGCAAAAAGTACATATCTTGATGTATGGGGCGCCGTTTTGGACTTTTACTAGCACATTATGATATCATCAATTCGAATAGGTGATGGTATCATGCATTCAAATGTATATCACCAATTCCAAATGAATGGATGATATCAACCATTAGAATATGAGCCGCGTCGCGAGAAAACCTGTATTCGGGGAAATTGTTGGTCAATATGACATTTTGTTACTATGGCACCCTTGAGCATTTTGAATAATTTGCGTAAATCCAAGATGGCCACCGAATTTCCGTATATTTCATATAAGTGTTATTTTTCTGACCTCTAGGTCGCTATGTTTCGTTTTTTTTACCCGTTGACTAGATTGAGAAAGTGTTCGAGTTAAATTAACATTGTAACATTTAAATAATTCAAGATGGCCGCCAAAAATAAATATTATCAAGAAACAATTTAGCAATCTCCTATCCTTGACAACCATCGACCATTTTGAGTGTTTTAATATAATATATTCACGGTGCCCGGCACATAACAATGTTTGAGAACGTGTATGAGGTAAATATGGTATTGCCTCCGTTGGATAAATCCAAGATGGCCGCCTAATTCCTATATTCCCTATATTTACGGACATTTGCGGTTTCCTCGGGGAAAAGAAAACCGATATCGGAAGCGGCACTCCATCGCTTAGTTACTTCACTTAGTGCGACAACGCGCCATTTGTTTTAGCAGAAGTTTGCTACGCGTTTCCCGATTTCCAGTTTACAGACACATGTACGCTGCATATCCGGCCACCTACATGATGGAAGAGGGTAACAAGAAAGGTAATAATGCTTAATGTACATACACTAGTGTTTTCGCCACGTTGTTGTGACCGTTTGAGCTGCACTATTGTTATTTGTTGCTGATTTCAACGTTGTTTACAACCAATAACATTCAATGTTCTACCTCCAACACAAATATCCTGGAAAAAACATAAAAATCAATATATAGCCCACCTCCCCTCGCAAAATCTTTCGGAGGTGTCAATATTATAAGGTAACCAATAATTTAAAACGCCAACCACGATCAGTGCGTACAAAGCAAACATACCTTCCCGAATGTGCGGCGACATCCGGCGATCCAATTGGGGTACCTTTACGTCATCACTAATTATTTCAATTAAAATATACAGTGTGTGCTCAAAAAGTTGCAACGTGTTCTGAACATATGTATATTTGCCTTTCAGATTGATATTCCACTATGGATGACTGTATCTTCGATTGTGGTGATACGCAGGCTGGGAAACCGTTAATTACCGCAGGCCCGGATCGGGTACGAAGCATAATCGAGGCGAGCAAAGCCCGACAAGACGGCAAACACGAAGCGTTTGAAAGAAGATCAAATGCAGGTGAACTGAAATACCATAAGAACTGTGTTTCGTCGTACACATCACGTTCGCACATAGACAGATATTTGAAACGCTTGAGTGCTGATTCTAGTAATTATGAAAACGCGCCGTCAAGCAAGCGATTGCGCAGCTTCGAAACAAAACATTTTGACTTTAAATTACACTGTTTATTTTGTGGCGAAAACTGTTTAATGGACTATGACAGAAATAATCCTACTCGATGGAGACTGTGTTGTATCGAACGACTGACCGTGGTGAACAACAAACATTCAAGGACGCGATTCTCGATAAATGCGAATCCCGCCAAGAGGAACACGGGCTTCAGGTTAAGTCACGCGTACTCGGTGCAATTAGTGATGTGCATGCTGCAGACGCGAGATATCATGACGATTGTAGAAATTCTTTCTTGTCAGCCCGATCTGTCTCAACCGCAGCGCAACCTGGGGAGCATATTAATGAAGTTGAACCCGCAATAATGTCTACAATTACGTCTATGAAACGTAACATGTTACACATCTGGAATTCAGTAGAAGTGCATAAGTTATACAAAGAGCATGGTGGCGAGCTCTGTTCTCGCCGAACATTTTTCTCCAAGTTATCCGATATACTTGGTTCCGATATTTTGATTCTGTCTGGAGCTGGCTTCGCAAGTTTGATACTGTTTCGCAATAAAGCATCTACGGTGATCAATTTAATAGCCTCAGATGAAGACGACACCTCAAACGTGTCACTACAACGACTCGCCAAGACGATTTCTGAAGAATATAAACAGTTATCATACGAATGTAACACTTACCAAACTAGAATGAACATTGATATTGCGCTCGAGTCTGTGAGTCCCACTCTACACTCATTACTGTCCAAAATTTCTTAGAAACTAAACCATTCACTTCCGGGAGCTCTTATAGGACACATGTTAACTAATGCTATCACCAAACGACCGACCCCACTTCAAGTAGCACTGTGCGTACTAGTCAGCCGTAAAAGTCTCATAAAGCATATGTATGACTATGGTGTGACTTGTTCTTACGATGAAGTAAACAGGTTCAAGACATCAGCGGCAAAGGCAGCAGCTATTGATTCGCGAACAAGTGGGGTTGCAAATGCAAGCAGTGGCCTTGTTCAAGTTGTTGCGGATAATTTTGATGCCAACATTTCTTCGCAGAACGGACTTGTATATAACCATTCCCTTGCAGTGCTTCTAACCGCTAAGGATGGCACGACACAATCTACACGCCATGAAGAATCTACCATCAGGCGAGTGACCCGTGACGAGATGAAAATACCTGTAGCTGAAGATGTTACGGTTGAACGATACATAGGCCCTAAGAAGCCCGCGATGCCAACCAGTAAAGCAAAGCGCAGCGTATTACATATCCGCATATTGGCCCACCAGTCGGTACAGCTTGCAAGAACTCGCTATTTGGATTTCTCGTTCCTGAAGCCAATCGCATGCTCATCTGACCAGAATGTACCAGAGTTCGCTGGTTTCAATACAAATGTCTGACCGGCCGTCGGCAGTAACCAGTGCCCCATCAGCCGCGTCACGAGAAAACCTGTATTCGGGAAAGTTTTGGTCAATATCAAATTTTGTTTCTATGACAATGGTATTTGTATGATGAATCGAACGCTTTTTATTTGATCATGATATCTGCAATATTCATTAAGATATTATAGTTTATACAACACCATTATGCAGGTCGTTTGAGCAAAAGAGACGTCACGCAAGAGCGACGTCAAGCGACTTAAAAATGACGTTCCAGTATATACCGTTACACAAAGAGTATACGTCAACATTTACAACAGTTTGCAAGTTGACATAATCGAACTAGAAGCATGTTTGGCATTGAATAATGAATGTAAAGACGGATGAACTTGATTCTTTTGGTAACACATGAATGTGCAAAGCGAAAAAGTCAAACCGGCAAGTTCATATACCAGCAAGTATGAACGTGCGCGGGTACGCGAATTAGGTATGCTGATTTGTTCTTCCTTTTGACGTGTTTACCGAGCGTTTTAACAATTTATAATTGTAGAAAACCACGGAAGTATATTGATTAACTGATTGTGTTAGTTCAACATATACGACCGTTTAGTTCAACATATACAAATGGAAATACACATGCATACGGGGAGAACAATACGTTCAACATTAAATTTCATTAAAACTAGAGCACAGTCGATGGCGCACCATCGCAATATACCCACGTTTCCCAAATGCGAAGTTGAAAAGGGGGAGATAATTCATGACCGGGGGTCGAATCAAAAATCGAAATTCATTGCGCATCTACACACCACAAGGAAGGCACACACCAAGTCCCTACCTATTACGGTTAAAAAGTTTTACTGCTTAAAAGAAACGTGACAGACGGATAGACGTGACGAAAACAATATACCCATTTAGTTTTTTAAAAACAAGTGGGTATAAAAAACTGTTTGCTCTGAAAGGCAGTGTTCATGTCTAATGACAGGCACCCTTACTTCCATGCATTACGCACTATGTACAGTTCACGGTCGCTCGAATAGCGTGAGAGCAAAAGCCTGTATCGTTTACATGTAGTTTCTACTCCATCGCAGTCTCTCACTCGCCTAGTGGGAGACCACCTTCAAGGGTAGCGCGTGGAAGACTGCCACATGGACACAATGGCTATGTTAACATATTTGAGACATTTGTTACCACAGCTTGTGATCAGCTTGTCCTGCCACCGACTTGTGTTTGTTTTGGGAGTGTTACGGTAGCAGTTTGTCTTTTGGAGACTCAACTGAAAATGCGAGGGTCCCAAAGTACGAAGAAATGAGATATAAAATAATAGCAATACCCCAAGTCAAGAGATCCTTGATAATCGTCGAACTGTACTAGAAGAACCATATAAATTGATAGTGCTCACAGTCTTATTGTATTTGCGTCACGACTTAACAAAATGACTCTAATATCCCCAACATATGTTGCCTTGAAATATAATCCCACAGTATCTAGTTCTTGATTGTTTGTATTATTTCATTTGTCACGACTTGACAGATCGTCACTCACGGTCCATGATATTAATGTCTCCAACATATGTTGCCTTGAAATAACATCTCACTGTATCTATTTCTTATATTAACATGACACACACGTCAGTGTGCATTCAGATTTAAGCTTTTGTACTTGGACCACCTGGTGAAAAAACCGGACCTTACAATATCTGCAATAAATGAAAAACCCATATCCTGTCGGTAAATTAGAAAGAATTCCCTAGTGACTGAATGGCGGACATCGTATGTTCTGATCAGACGATGCATATGCATCTATGCTAGTTGTAACATCCATGGCTTTGTTGTTTTTGCAGGAGATGTTTTTTTTGTTAAAATCTGTAAAGGTTGCGCTAAATCTTAATTTTATACATTACATGTATATTAGAAAGAAATAATTGAGCAATAAACTGAAAATTCGCGTCGCGTTAACCAGATCTGAAACATATGGTTGTGCGGGAAACCGGGCCCATGCTACATCGGTCTACAAATATGCTGCAATGTAGATTACACAGAGTTTTCACCTGTAAATGGTGGTCGATAACAGTTAATGTGGACAGTTAGGCTATCTGTAAACTGTGTCAAAGAAATATTATGTCAAAATAACGGAACATAAGAAACTATCAATAACAGACAAACACTTGTATATGTGATATCAGCAGCAAACTAATAAAAGAAACGTATCCTTACGCCATTATTGTTAATAAAAACATAAGATAAGATGTGCCCGTTTAGAATAAAAATGGTGGATTTCGATCGTACGACCGTTAGTACGGCAGTTTAACGTTCATCCAATATATTCTTAGACGGCAGGACCCAGTACAGATCGAAGACTGTTTTTTTTTTTTCACACACATACGCCCGATTATAGATATATTATGTTCGTTAGATAACTTTAACACAACGGAACAAACCTAACATAGCGGTCTGACAAACGTCGATAATTGGAAATCTCGGCTGAAATTACGTCAGCTGAGTTCACGACGTCATATCTTGTGACGTCGTCAGACTCCCGAAGACAGGTTTTCTCGCGACGCGGCTCATATACTACCATTTGAGATGCAAGATTACACAGGATACATACTTTCTCTTTGTGTGAACGATCTATTACTGCCAACACATATGAAACGTGATCAACGGTGAGATATTTGTATTTTTTTCGCCGTCACCAGGACGTTTCAGACCAAGACGTTTCATATGCAAGCCAGCTGTGTCTTTCACAATGATACCAGAATACCACTTGGGACATTTTATGTGAGTTACCCCATGTTTTGGTCGGTCATTATGTGGCAGAGTAAATTGACCGACCTCAAACTTAGTATTGGCGTAGGAATACATATTGAAATAATTTGCGACCGTTCATCAACAATGATATACCCGTAATGTATGACCATTAGCCAATCGGATTGCGTGATATTTATAGAGTGCATTAGAAAAACTATTAAAACGATCAGTAAACAGGACGTCAAAAAGAAAAAATCAGCATACCGAATCCGCCGTACCCGCGCACGTTTATACCTGCTGGTACATGAACTTGCCGGTTTGTCTTTGTCGCTTTTCATTTTCATGTATTACTAAAGGACTCAAGCTCATCCGTCTATGCATTCATTATTCAATGCCAACATGCTTCTAGTTTGTCAACTTGCAAACTGTTGTAAATGTTGGTGTATATTCCATGTGTACCGGTAGATACGTAGTTACTGTAACGTCGTTTTGACGTCGCTTTTACGTGACGTCACATTTGCTCAAACAACCTGAATAGTGGTGTTTTATAAAATGTAATATCTTAATGAATATTGCAGATATCATGATCAAATAAAAAGCATTCAATTCATAAGACAAATACCATTGTCATAGCTACAAAATGTCAATTTGACCAAACATTTCCCGAAGACATGTTTTCTCACGACGCGGCTCATATATACATCACTAATCGATATGGATCCTGCCGACCACGACACAATGCTGACTGCTATGGTGGAGGGACAGCGCGGTTGGGCGGGATGCGCACATTGATGAGTTTTGTGGGATGCGTTGGACACCTCATGGCGGACAGTGGTCTCGAAGATGTAATGAAGTCTGCGTTCGGGGGTGTCGCTCATATGCTCAGCGGAAAAAAGTTCCCACAAAATATGAGGGCCCTTCGACTGGTCACTGAGGAGGTGCTTCGTCCAATCCTGCAGCAAGTGGAGACACACTGCCAGCTAATCGACACCCTGGAATCACAGTCACGTAAAAGCCCAACCACGAAGTTATGGGTCCAGAACCTCGTGAAACCAGTCTTCATTATGACAGTATTTGTCAGGGCTGAGCGTGAAGGAAACCGGCCTTTGCATCTTTTGGCTATGTCAGAAATGATACCTTTCTTCTTCGCAGCCGGGTACCAGAACTATGCGAGATATGGCCTCTACTACCTTCGGTCGATGTAGAGGCTCCATGGAAATATCCTTGACCGGTTCATGATGGGAGAACACGTGATGCGGCACAAGAAAGGACTATGGAACGGCATATGGTCTGATATGTTTATAGAGTCCACCTTCATGCGCTACGGACATGGATTACATGGTATCATTGGAATTACGTTACAGCCGTCAACACTGAAGAAATGGGCATACAGCATGCATACCTGCAGTAGATTGATCCAGGATCTGACAGATGTGTCAGATGGATACGCCGATACAGAGGTTGTCACACACAATGAAGAGATGCCATCGCGTATGCGCCTGGCTGCTGCAGACAGAGCAAAGATAATAGATAAGCTACAGGCATCCGTCGATCCCATGAATCATACAGACCACTCTGACGGTGTCGTCAATATTATCACAGGCAGAATTGGGCCAGAGAATGTGAACGCGCAAAACGCCGTGGAAATTGGACAAGCCCAGATGCGGTCCTTCGAAGAAAGCCTGCCAACAGGATTTAATGCTGCTTTGTCCAAGAAAGTTGTCACAATGGCAGTGATGCGAAAAGTTCTCCGAATCGGGTCGACAGATATGTGTGATGTTAACATCATATATTCACGAGTCATGGGCTTCCAACATTCTCGTGAAATCAATGTACACGACATACTAAAGTATGAACTTGCGCCAGTCCCAACATCAATGTTCGATGAAAAAGGGGATATACGTATCTCGAAATCCAAGTCGGCCCTGAAAAAGAACATACAAGTGGAAGTCTCCTGCAGACTGGGTATCCAACCGGATGTTACTGTCATTGATAGGTCCGCAATTCTCTGGATACTGCATTGGCCCAATAGGGGAACTGTACGTTATGTTGTCGATAATTTCACACGTTACATCTTGGCGAAGAACAAGACATCTGATATATATGTGGTGTTTGACAGGTACCATGACTTCAGCATCAAGAGTGGGACACGGTTTGCTAGAGCTGGAAAGCATGCAAGCAGACGTCATATGCTATCCATGAACACTCCACTGCCGCCGCAGAATGTGGTCTTAACTGTGACGGAAAATAAAGTGCAACTTATTGACCTGATATGCCAACAGTTGACAGAGGCTGGACGAGGAAGTAAGAGCAAACACAGACTTGTCATTACAGGTTCTGATCCTACACCAGTAGAAGTACACCACGGAATTCAACTGCCACGCAGGGACCTTCTCAACACACAAGAAGAGGCCGACGTCATTTTGATACACCAAGTTTCTCAGGTTTCTGAAGCTGGATCCCAGTGTATTAACGTTATCTCTGACGACACGGATGTGTTTGTTCTCCTTATGTACCACTTTTCGGAACTCAACATGCAGGGTCGATTAACCATGGAGGCAACCAGTGCAGGACGTGCATTGGTTGATATTGGCGCTACAGTAGAAAAACACAAAGACATCGTGAAATATTTACCAGCTGTACATGCCCTTACTGGCTGCGACACAGTGGCACAGTTGTGGGGTAGGGGGAAGGGAACTGCTAAAAAGACACTAGTTGCGGGCCGAGTTCTTCACTAACTTGGTGAAGAGAATGCCGCCATTACTGACGTGATTAATGAAGCAACTGAATTTATCGCCGCATGCTATGGCAGCAAGAAGACGACTCACATGTCTGATGTTCGGCAAGAGGTGTGGTCCACAAAGATGACGAAACCAAAGCACACGAAAACACCTGATCTGAAAGCTCTGCCACCCACCACAGAGTCATTTGAGCAAAATGTACGGCGTGCACATATCCAGACAGCAATATGGAAGTATGCAGCCAATTCAACACCACCATCCTTGGATCCAACCCAGTGTGGATGGACACGTGATGAAGTATCGAAATCACTTATTCCCATTATGCTGCCACCAAATGTCCCTCTCGCCTCTCCTGAGGTCCTGGAGATGATTCGATGTGGATGTTCCTCGCAGAGACCATGTTATACTGCGCTATGCCGCTGTACAGCTGCCAAATTATTGTGCACCATGTTCTGCACATGCCGGGGAGCCGGGGAGAAACTGTTTGCCAAAACGATCGTACAAAAACAGCTGCTGCCTATGCTGAAGATGATGATTCTGATTATGATACTGAGTGAGATCAGAAGCAATACATACATACATACCTACATTCAGTTGGTTTGGCATATATCATTGAAAATACCTCGTTTTGCAATGCTGACTAGTAACCATGATGTTCCAAACAGTATGCGTGTATGACTACGTGGCATATGTACATTGACATTGTGAAGAGTGTAGAAATGTGTGATTTCACGAGAGACATGTTGAAGTATCATGCACGTATGTGCTAAATTGTGACTATTGCATATTTGACACATTTCGCATGCATCCTGTACGTATCGAACTGAGAAAAGTATCCAAAAACAGTACATCCTTTGGTATAAAAGTAAGAATTTGCAATTCACTATGATATGATGGTTTACGTCTCAGATGTGTTAGCGGTAGCAATATGAGAAACAGATTAGCAAATTTTGAAAACTTTTGGCGGCCATCTTGGATTTATGTAAGTGCGGCAATAAACATGTGTACTGCATACATTGTTTCACACGTTGGTGTGTGCCACACACCGTGAAGTAAAACGCATACAATTATATAATTATGTATGTCAATGATAGGCGACATACTTTTATTTTTTTGTTAGACAATATTGATTTTTGGCGGCCATCTTGACAATATATAGCTGAGACAATGTTGAAAAGAGTCTAAAATGTTCCTAAACAAATCCACGGGTCCGAAAACCTGATTATACCAATGTATTAACTCCGACAAATAGCACTTGGAGCAATTAAATAAAAAGAAATATTAAACTGGCGGCCATCTTGGATTTATGCAGATTATTGAAAATGCTCAAGGGTGCTGGAGTGGCACCCGGCGGAATACTTAATAGTATTGGTTGGTAATCACGAAAATGCAATAAAACTTCGTGCGGACCCTAATGCACGCTTTTCTTACTGACGCCCGGACTATTAGCCAGTATGAACGTGCGTGGGTATGCGAATTTGGTATGCTGATTTCTTTCCAACATATGTTACCTTGAAATATAATCCAACGGTTATTGTATTTAGTTCTAGTTTTTCCGATTGTCACTAACGGTCCATGATACTAATGTCCCCAACATATGTTGCCTTGAAATATCATTCCACCGTATCTATTTCTGTCGGTAATCGAGAAAGGATTCCCTAGTGACTGAATGGCGGACATCGTATGTTATGATCATACGGCGCGTATGCACAGATGAGACTGATCTAGCTATACTAGTCGTAACATCCATGGCTTTGGGTTTTTTTTTGCAGGAGATATTGTTTTATTAAAATCGGTAAAGTTTGCGCTAAATTTTAATTGTATACATTATATTAGAAAGAAAGAATCGACTGAAAATTCGCGTCGAGTTAACCAGATCTGAAACATATAGTTGTGCGGGAAACCGGGCACAGGCTAAATCGGTCTACAAATATGCTGCCGACCATTGTAAGTAAATAAAAAATGTAGCTTGCACATAGTTTTCACCTGTAAATGGTGATCGATAACAGTTAATGCCCGATTATAGATATATTTGGGAATGTATCTTACACTGAACTAAAGTTCAAATACAATTTAAACGAATTTATAGCGCTCACATTGGTAAAAATGCATTACAATAATCAAAACACCGAGGTGCGCTGTTCGTTACATAACTTTAACACCACGTAACAAACCTATCATGGCGGTCTGACAAACGTCGATAATTGGAAATCTCGGCTGAAATTACGTCAGTTAAGTTCACGACGTCATATCTTGTGACGTCGTCAGACTCCTGAAGACAGGTTTTCTCGCGACGCGGCTTATATGTGATATCAACCTTTCGAATATGTTATATCACCTATGTGAATGGGTGAAATCACCTATTTGAATCTGAATGGGTGATATCACTTTCGTGTTGAATCAATGACATCACCCATTCGAATTGGTGTTATGACCTATTTAAATGACTGATATCACCCTTTCGAATGGGTGATATCACTGATTCATAACGAAAGTGTGATATCACCCGTTATGATTCAAATGATTGATTTCACGTATTCGAATAGGTGATATCATATTCAAATAGGTGATATCACCTATTTGTTTTTAGTGGACTACAATGGACTTTTAAAGATGTTGAATTGGTGATATCACTCATTCGATAGGGTGATATCATCCATTAAAATAAATTATATCACTCATTTGAATAGATATCTACAAAATATGTATAAAATATTTAGCTTTGGGAATAAACAGTTAGACAATACATGCATCTATAATCAGGGAGTAAAGATGAAGGCTGTAGAAAAAATGCATCTTACAAAGAATTTTGAAATGGCTGTGTTGTATCTTGCAAACAGCAGTTGCAAACAGCAGGCATGGCGAATGAAATTTTCGTTTTACCTGACTGAGAAGTAAAATAGGAGTTTTATCCTTATTTTGTAACTCTAACATTTAGTCAAACAACTGTTCGTCTGCTTAACTCCCTTTTGTCAAAACTCCCTGATAAGCAGTATACCCTGTGAGCTATATTATGAAGAAATTTTACCTTGAAGGTTTCTTATAGGTTTCAAGTCCTGAAAATTGCTAAAATGCAATGCTTTTTATATTTACTAACTATAAACATATGAATGATTCTACTAATGTTATATATATTCAAATACATTTAAAACCATACACGCATATAATTTATTTAAAACACTTAAGAGGTCTCACAACTTTCTCAAAGTTTTCCCTGTGAGTGGAAATGATATGTTATCGTAAATCACTAAATGTACACGGACGGACTTACATAACCTCAAGAGCAACGAAATACCACCCCCCCCCCCCCAGTCCCTCTCCCCTTGCTATCGCGTAGGGGGCATAATCAAGATTATAGACTCAGCTAGGGAGCCGCCATTTTATTTCGTAAACGAAGACGTTGCTATGCGGATATTTCATCTAGTACGAGACGCACAAGAGGGGAGATATACGTTGACACGCTAAAATGCATTGGCTGACCGGGTGGAATATATTTGCACGAGCCTTGGGTTATCTAACCGGGGAGAAACGCGTTTATGCTCAGTGTCATAACCAGTATGAGGCAGACGAGGCGGTCGTACGCAACTACAATGTATGCTGTATGAGTAGTTGCGGAAGCGTAACTCTGAATTACTACCGTATATAGCAGTATACTAATCAATATAACGTTACGCTACTCACAACTACTACTATAAAATATTAGTAGTTTGCTATTTTTTATGTTAGTTGGCTAACTAACGTCTATTAAATTTTAACATTCATTTGACATCAAACTATATTTAAAGTGTGCAAATATACATGTGTAATGTGTATAGAAGTCAATGACTTGGATTTTAAATTAACACAAGTGAATAAAACACATTGTATGCGTCTATGCACTGACAAATGATGAACTGTCTATGAACAGCAATATTGATTATTACGAAATGCTACATACATATATCCCTCATAAACCTACAAGTGGGTGATCTCATTAGTGAAATATTGGACGACATTCACTTATCTGAACAGATAATCATGAATTAAATATTGTAAATTACATTAATATGGGCTATTTATTGCCATGTGTTCATGTTAATCTCACTTTCCATGTTGGATGTCAGCACAGGAACTGTGTATCTTGCACAAAAACAAAATCAGCTGGTGAACGCTCATAAACAGCACGGTTCCCGGTCTACGCGCGCGTTACAATTAGCGAGCCGGGCACAAGGTAAATAACGAAACCAGTCACTTCCGTTGGTTGAAAAAAACAACAAGATGGCGAATGTCTGGCCTTCAATTTGGTCGAAAATGAGCCCAAATAAACGAAATAGTACAGTATTATCGTGGATACGATAATAATGCGGTGAAGTGCCGGTCTTGGCAGATGTTATTTGCTGCATTGAAAGTAAACAACAAGCATATTTAATTACCAGAATTTCCAGTGAAAACTTACGTCTCAAATTGATCACAAGAATGGTAGAATTTCCGACTGCTATAATATGGATACGAGAGTTTATATACATACTCTAGTGCATTAGATGCCTGTGATAGTCCGCGTGTCAATATATGAACTCCGTGCCAACATTTGGCTTACAATTCTGCGTAAGTGGACTAATGTTCTAACATTCAGTCTATATCACGATATATCTGGCGAATTAATCTGAAATAATTTAGTCATCAGTAGATATGACCTACTCGGTATTTAGGCTAGCATCCAAGTCTGCATAAACAGTGTAAATCACCCAGATATAACAGGTGCAAAATCCAATACTGGTGGTACGTGCACGGTTAGGATAAAACGCTATTCTATACAGCGGTGTATTCCACGGGAGCGTTATTTCACACGCGAAGACCTATTCTATTGTCGTTACATGGCTATTCGAGTATTGTGTAACCCGTATTACAAATAATGGATGCTAAAGAAGACAGTTGGCTACAATTCGTGACAGCAATCACGGGTCCAGTGTACTATACCAACCATACAAGGTGTACAATCACGGGCCCCGGTGGACTACACAAACCATATAAGGTGTACAATAACGGGCCCGATGTACTATACCAACCATATAAGGTGTACAATCACGGGCCCCAGTTTGCTATACCGCCTGTAACGACCATATGAGGTGTACAATCACACGGCCCCGTTGTACTATACACACCATATAAGGTGTACAATCACGTGACGGGTGTACTATACCAGACATATACATGTAAGGTGTACACTCATAGGCACAGTGTACCATACCAACCATATAAGGTGTACAATCATGGGCCCGGTGTACTATACAATCCATTTAAGGCATACAATCACGGGCCCGGTGTACCATACCAACCAAATAAGGTGTACAATCACGGGCCCGGCGTACTATACCAACCATATAAGGTGTACACTCACGGGCCCCGGTATGCTATACAAACCATATAATGTGTACAATCACGGGCCCGGTGTACCTTACCAGCCATATAAGGTGTTCAATCACGGAGCCCGGTGTGCTATACCAAACATATAATGTGTACAATCACGGGCCCGGTGTACTATACCAGACATATAAGGTGTACAGTGTACAATCACGGGTCCCTGTGTACTATACCAACCATATAAGGTGTAAAATCACGGGCCCCGTGTACCATACCAGCCATATAAGGTCTACAATTACGGGCCCGGTGTCCTGTACCAACCATATAAGGTGTACAATCACGGGTAACGGGGTACTATACCAATCACATAAGGTGTACAATCACGGGTCCCGGTGTGCTATACCAACCATATAACGAGTACAATCACGGGCCCCGGTGTACTATACCAACCATATAAGGTGTACAATAATGGGGCCCGGTGTACCACACCAACCATATAAGGTGTACAATCACGGGTCCCGGTGTGCTATACCAACCATATAAGGTGTACAATCACGGGTCCCAGTGTGCCATGCCAACCATATAAGGTGTACGATCACGGGCCCAGGTGTACTATACCTACCATATAATGTATACAATCATGGGCCCCGGTGTACTATACCAACCATATAAGGTGTACAATTACGGGGCCCCGGTGTACTATAGCAACCATATTATGTGTACAATTACGGGCCCCGGTTTTCTATATCAACCATATAAGGTGTACAATCATGGGGCCGTGTGTACTATACCAACCATATACGGTGTACAATCACGGGGCCCGGTGTACTATACCCATCATATAAGGTGTACAATCACGGGCCCCGATGTACTATGCCAACCATATAAGGTGTACAATCACGGGCCCGGTGTACCATACCAGCCATTTAAGGTGTACAATCACGGGGCCCGGTGTACTATACCAACCATATAAGGTGTGCAATCACCGGCCCGGTGTACTGTACCAGCCATATAAGGTGTACACTCACGAGCCCCGATGTACTATACAAACCATATAAGGTGCACAAGCAAGGGTCCCCGACGTACTATACCAACCGCATAATGTGTACAGTCAAGGGCCTGGTGTACTATACCAACCATATAATGTGTACAATCACAGGCCCCGGTAAACAATACCAACCATATAAGGTGTGCAATCACGGGCCCCGGTGTATTATACCAACCATATAATGTGTACAATCACGGGTCCGGTGTACCATACCAACCACATAAGGTGTACAATCACGGGCCCCGGTGTACTATACCAGCACTATAATGTGTGCAATCACGGGCCCGGTGTACGATACCAACCATATAAGGTGTACAATCACGGTTCCCTGTGTGCTATACCTACCATATAAGGTGTACAATCACGGGCCCGGTGTACGATACCAACCATATAAGGTGTACAATCACGGTTCCTGTGTGCTATACCTACCATATAAGGTGTGCAATCACGGGCCCGGTGTACGATACCAACCATGTAAGGTGTACAATCACGGGTCACGGTGTGCTATACCTACCATATAAGGTGTACAATCACAGGGCCCGTTGTAATATACCCACCATATACGGTGTACAATCACGGACCCGGGGTGTTATACCCTGTTCCAGAATCGTGACTATGCCTAGGTTGCTGTCTACCCTCGAGAGGACGTTGTCCATTATAGGAATGAAGGGCATTTTTGTGGAATTTATCGGCGTATAAACTTGGAAAAGTCGCGGGAATACTGGACGAAGGCCGGAAGGCCTCGTCCAATATTCCCGCGACTTTTCCAAGTTTATATCCCCGATAAATTCCACAAAAAGGCCATTCATTCCTTATAATTCCAGCATTTGAAATAAATTCATCAAGAAAATGTGTTTATTTTCCGTTTTCTTAAGAATTATTTTTACTGCGCCTCACGGTTACGGAAAGTAGTTCGGCGTGGGAGTTTACTGGGATATACATTTTGGACAGAGACTTGCTACAGGCCAATCAAATGTTAGGGAATTGTGTAAATATTTTTGTGCTGGAATTATACTGTCTTGCACATTCATTTTGTGTATGAACGCATTTGTAAATATATCATCATTGTAACTGTATACCTTGTTGTCTCTATCTACAACATGCTTGGTGTTCCAAACCAACAATAAAGTCATCTCAGTGCAAGTGTACACATTGTATGGTTGGTATAGCAAACCTGGACCCGTGATTGTACAACTTATATGGTTGGTATAGTACATCGGGGCCAGTGATTGTAAATCTTATATGGTTGGTATAGTACACGGACCCGTGGTTGTACACATTGTATGGTTTGTATAGAAAACCGGGGCCCTTGATTGTAAACATGGTTGGTATCATGGGCGGATTCAGTGGGGGGGGGGGGGGGGGGGGGTGGTGTGTGGGGGGGGCGGACCCGGCGCGCCCCCCCCCCTCTAAAATTCGCAGAGTAGAGATTTTTTACAAGTTACCGAGCACGTTTCATGCCAAGTGCCATGTATTCCATGCATTTTTCGGTCGTTGTCTTATTGTTTCAATATTTAAACGTTTTCAATAACAAATCATGACTAAACATACTGTGACAGTGTCAATATATTTGCTCCAAAATGCGTCAGAACGCAGGAAATGCGATGTAGATTTCAAAAAATTGTCCGGGGAGGGGGGAGGGGGGGGGTGGGGGGGGGGGGTGGGGGCGGGGGAATGCCCCCGGACCGTCCTAGCGCTATCTGAGCTCAGCTCGGTCGACGATTTTGCAATACTTGAATATATTATCGAACGAGCGATAATATAGTCAAGTATTGCAAAATAGTTACGCCCCCCCCCCTAACCCGAAATCCTGGATCCGCGCATGGGTATAGTACACCGGGCCCCGTATTTGTACACCTTATATTGTTGGTATAGTACACTGGGCCCGTCAGTGTACATCTTATATGTTGGTACAGTACACCGGGACCCGTGATTGTACACCTTATATGGTTGGTATAGTACACCGGGCTCGTGATTGTACACCTTATATGGTTGGTATAGTACACCGGGCCCGTGATTGTACACCTTATATGGTTGGCATAGTACAGTGGGGCCGTGATTGTACACCTTATATGGCTGGTATATTACACCGGGCCCGTGATTGTACACCTTATATGGTTGGTATAGTACACCGGGCCCGTGATTGTACACCTTATATGATTGGTATAGTACACCCGGCCCGTGATTGTGCACCTTATTATTATATGGTTGGTACAGTACACCGGGCCCGTGATTGTACACCTTATATGGTTGGTATGGTAAACCGGACCGTGATTTAAACCGGGGCCGTGATTGTACACCTTATATGGTTGGAATGGTACACCAGGCACGTGATTGTACACCTTATATGGTTGGTATAGTACACCGGGCCCCGTGATTGTGCACCTTATATGGTTGGTATAGTACACCGGGGCCCGTAATTGTCAATCTTATATGGTTGGTATAGTACACGGACCCGTGATTTTACACATTGTATGATTGGTATAGAAAACCGGGCACGTGATTGTACACCTTATATGGTTGGTATAGTACACCGGGCCCCGTTAGTGTACACCTTATATTGTTGGTATAGTACACTGGGCCCGTGATTGTACACCTTATATGTTGGTATAGTACACAGGGCCCGTGATTGTACACCTTATATGGTTGGCATAGTACAGTGGGGCCGTGATTGTACACCTTATATGGCTGGTATATTACACAACGACCCGTGATTGCACACCTTATATGGTTGGTATAGTACACCGGACCCGTGATTGTACATATGGTTGGTATAGTACACCGAAACCCGTGATTGTACACCTTATATGGTTGGTATAGTACACCGGGCTCTGTGATTGTACACCTTATATGGTTGGGATGGTACGCCGGGCCCGTGATTGTACACCTTATATGGTTGGTATGGTACGCCGGGCCTGTGATTGTACACCTTGTATGGTTGGTATGGTACACCGGGCCCGTGATTGTTCACCTTATATGGTTGGTATGGTACGCCGGGCCCGTGAGTGTACACCTTATATGGTTGGTATGGTACGCCGGTCCCGTGATTGTACACCTTACATGATTGTTATAGTACACCGGGGCCCCATGATGGTACACCTTATATGGTTGGTATAGTACACCGGGTCCCGAGATTGTACACCTTATGTGGTTAGTATGGCACACCGGGACCCGAGATTGTACACCTTACATGGTTTGTATAGTACATCGGGGCCCGTGATTGTGCACCTTACATGGTTTGTATAGTACACCGGACCCGTGATTGTGCACCTTACATGGTTTGTATAGTACATCTGGGCCCGTGACTGTACACCTTACATGGTTTGCATAGTACATCTGGGCCCGTGATTGTACACCTTACATGGTTTGTATAGTACGCCGGGCCTGTGATTGTACACCTTACATGGTTTGTATAGTACGCCGGGCCCCTGATTGTACACCTTACATGGTTTGTATAATACATCGGGGCCCGTGATTGTACACCTTACATGGTGTGTATAGTACGCCGGGCCCGTGATTGTACACCTTACATGGTTTGTATAGAACACCGGACCCGTGATTGTACACCTTATATGGCTTGTATAGTACACCGGACCCGTGATTGTACACCTTACATGGTTTGTATAGTACACCGGGGCCCGTGACTGTACACCGTATATGGCTTGTATAATACATCGGGGCCCGTGATTGTGCACCTTACATGGTTTGTATAGTACACCGGACCCGTGATTGTACACCTTACATGGTTTGTATAGTACACCGGGGCCCGTTATTGTGCACCTAACATGGTTTGTATAGTACACCGGACCCGTGATTGTGCACCTTACATGGTTTGAATAGTACACCGGACCCGTGATTGTGCACCTTACATGGTTTGTATAGTACATCGGGGTCCGTGATTGTACACCTTACATGGTTTGTATAGTACACCTGACCCGTGATTGTACACCTTACATGGTTTGTATAGTACACCGGACACGTGATTGTACACCTTACATGGTTTGTATAGTACACCGGGGCCCGTGATTGTACACCTTATATGGTTTGCATAGTACACCAGAACCGTGATTGTACACCTTACATGGTTTGTATAGTACACCGGGGCCCGTGATTGTACACCTTACATGGTTTGTATAGTACACCGGGGCCCGTGATTGTACACCTTATATGGCTTGCATAGTAAACCGGGGCCCGTGATTGTACACCTTATATGGCTTGTATAGTACTCCGGACACGTGATAGTACACCTTACATGGTTTGTATAGTACACCGGGGCCCGTGACTGTACACCGTATATGGCTTGTATAATACATCGGGGCCCGTGATTGTGCACCTTACATGGTTTGTATAGTACACCGGGGCCCGTGACTGTACACCGTATATGGCTTGTATAATACATCAGGGCCCGCGATTGTGCACCTTACATGGTTTGTATAGTACGCCGGCCCCGTGACTGTACACCGTATATGGCTTGTATAATACATCGGGGCCCGTGATTGTGCACCTTACATGGTTTGTATAGTACACCGGACCCGTGATTGTACATCTTACATGGTTTGTATAGTACACCGGGGCCCGTGATTGTACACCTTACATGGTTTGCATAGTACACCGGGGCCCGTGATTGTACATCTTACATGGTTTGTATAGAACACCGGGGCCCGTGATTGTGCACCTTACATGGTTTGTATAGTACACCGGACCCGTGATTGTACACTTTACATGGTTTGAATAGTACACCGGACCCGTGATTGTACACCTTACATGGTTTGTATAGTACACCGGACCCGTGATTGTGCACCTTACATGGTTTGTATAGTACATCGGGGCCCGTGATTGTACACCTTACATGGTTTGTATAGTACACCGGACCCGTGATCGTATACCTTATATGGTTTGTATAGTACATCGGGGCCCGTGATTGTGCACCTTACATGGTTTGTATAGTACACCTGACCCGTGATTGTACACCTTACATGGTTTGTATAGTACACCGGACCCGTGATTGTACACATTACATGGTTTGTATAGTACATCGGGGCCCGTGATTGTACACCTTACATGGTTTGTATAATACACCGGACCCGTGATTGTACCCCTTACATGGTTTGTATAGTACATCTGGGCCCGTGATTGTACACCTTACATGGTTTGCATAGTACATCTGGGCCCGTGATTGTACACCTTACATGGTTTGTATAGTACATCTGGGCCCGTGATTGCACACCTTACATGATTTGTATAGTACATCGGGGCCCGTGATTGTACACATTACATGGTTTGTATAGTACATCGGGGCCCGTGATTGTACACCTTACATGGTTTGTATAGTACATCGGGGCCCGTGATTGTACACCTTACATGGTTTGTATAGTACATCGGGGCCCGTCATTGTACACCTTACATGGTTTGTATAGTACACCGGACCCGTGATTGTACACCTTACATGGTTTGTATAATACATCGGGGCCCGTGATTGTACACCTTACATGGTTTGTATTGTACACCGGACCCGTGATTGTACACCTTACATGGTTTGTATAGTACACCGGGGCCCGTGACTGTACACCGTATATGGCTTGTATAATACATCGGGGCCCGTTATTGTGCACCTTACATGGTTTGTATAGTACACCGGACCCGTGATTGTACACCTTACATGGTTTGTATAGTACACCGGGGCCCGTGAGTGCACACCTTACATAGTTTGTATAGTACATCGGGGCTCGTGATTGTACACCTTACATGGTTTGTATAATACATCGGGGCCCGTGATTGTATGTTCACTTACTCCAAAGAAAGAAAAATTCAACCTTGTCCAGTCCGCCATATTGTTTATCATCAAAGTGTCATGTGACGTAGTGTTCACATCACGTGACAAGCAGGCTCAGTAATTTGTTTTAAATGCTAGAAATATGCTGGAAACTGGTGTTAAAAACACCCCAACATGTTTCTCAAGTAAAATTGGGCTGTAATGGATCAGGATTTACAAGCAAACTGGGTCTGTGGCCTCAAAACGTCTGCACTATTTTTTTATACCGGACTACTAAAGCATACCCCGTGGCAGATGTGTACTATATTTAGCACAGTGATACCTATAGTACAACGGACCCGTGATTGTACACTTTACATGGTTTGTATAGTACACCGGACCCGTGATTGTACACCTTACATGGTTTGTATAGTACACCGGACCCGTGATTGTACACCTTACATGGTTTGTATAGTACATCGGGGCCCGTGATTGTACACCTTACATGGTTTGTATAGTACACCGGACCCGTGATTGTACACCTTACATGGTTTGTATAGTACATCGGGGCCTGTGATTGTACACCTTATATGGTTTGTATAATACACCGGACCCGTGATTGTACACCTTACATGGTTTGTATAGTACATCTGGGCCCGTGATTGTACACCTTACATGGTTTGTATAATACATCGGGGCCCGTGATTGTACACCTTACATGGTTTGCATAATACACCGGACCCGTGATTGCACACCTTACATAGTTTGTATAGTACATCGGGGCCCGTGATTGTACACCTTACATGGTTTGTATAATACATCGGGGCCCGTGATTGTACACCTTACATGGTTTGTATAATACATCGGGGCCCGTGATTGTACACCTTACATGGTTTGTATAATACACCGGACCCGTGAGTGCACACCTTACATAGTTTGTATAGTACATCGGGGCCCGTGATTGTACACCTTACATGGTTTGTATAATACATCGGGGCCCGTGATTGTACACCTAACATAGTTTGCATAGTACATCGGGGCCCGTGATTGTACACCTTACATGGTTTGTATAATACATCGGGGTCCGTGATTGTACACCTTACATGGTTTGTATAGTACATCGGGGCCCGTGATTGTACACCTTACATGGTTTGTATAGTACACCGGACCCGTGATTGTACACCTTACATGGTTTGTATAATACATCGGGGCCCGTGATTGTACACCTTACATGGTTTGTATAGTACACCGGACCCGTGATTGTACACCTTACATGGTTTGTATAGTACACCGGGGCCCGTGACTGTACACCGTATATGGCTTGTATAATACATCGGAGCCCGTGATTGTGCACCTTACATGGTTTGTATAGTACACCGGACCAGTGATTGTACACCTTACATGGTTTCTATAGTATACCGGGGCCCGTGATTGTACACCTTACATGGTTTGTATAGTAAACCGGGGCCCGTGATTGTACACCTTACATGGCTTGCATAGAACACCGGGGCCCGTATTGTACACCTTACATGGTTTGTATAGTACACCGGACCCGTGATTGTACACTTTACATGGTCTGTATAGTACACCGGACCCCGGATGTGGATACACCTTATATGGTTTGTATAATACATCGGGGCCCGTGATTGTGCACCTTACATGGTTTGTATAGTACACCGGACCCGTGATTGTACACCTTACATGGTTTGTATAGTACACCGGACCCGTGATTGTACACCTTACATGGTTTGTATAATACATCCGGGCCCGTGATTGTGCACCTTTCATGGTTTGTATAGTACACCGGACCCGTGATTGTACACCTTAAATGGTTTGTATAGTACACCGGACCCGTGATTGTACATCTTACATGGTTTGCATAGTTCATCGGGGCCCGTGATTGTACACCTTACATGGTTTGTATAATACATCGGGGCCCGTGATTGTACACCTTACATGGTTTGTATAGTACATCGGGGCCCGTGATTGTACACCTTACATGGTTTGTATAGGCTAGCAACCACCAATTAGTTTTACTATACAGCTTAACCGATTCCTCCAAATATGGCCATTCTCTCACACTTTCACTATTCGTATGGATGCTGTGGAACCTACCTTTTCATAACCTGCAACCTGTCTGCACCGGATTTTCACTAATTAAACAATATGTTCACTTACTCCTAAGAAAGGAAAATTCAACCTTGTCCAGTCCGCCATATTGTTTATCATCAAAGTGTCATGTGACGTAGTGTTCACATCACGTGACAAGCAGGCTCAGTAATTTGTTTTAAGGATTTACAAGCAAACTGGGTCTGTGGCCTCAAAACGTCTGCACTATTTTTTTATACCGGACTACTAAAGCATACACCCTGGCCGATGTGTACTATATTTAGAACAGTTATACGATAGTACACCGGAACCACAGTGATTGTACACCTTACCCATGTTTGGTAGTAAGGGGCTATCGAAGGGGCCCGTGATTGTACCCACACTACATGGTTTTGTATTAGTACACAGGACCGGTGATTGTAGACAAATTAACATGGTTTGTAATAGTACATCCCGGGGTTTGTGTTTGTGGGTTTGACCCTTTGATTATGGTTTGTATATACATCGGGGGCGTGCCCCTTGTAACAAAATTACCCTGGCTAGTTAGTAGTACATCGGTGGGGCCCGTGATTGTACACCTTTCATGGTTTGTATATACACGGGGGCCGTGATTGTACACCTTACATGGTTTGTATAAGTACATCGGGGCCCGTGATTGTACACCTTACATGGTTTGTATAATACACCGGGGACCCGTGATTGTACACCTTACATGGTTGTATAGTACATCCGGGCCGTGATTGTACACCTTTACATAGTTTAATATAGTACACGCGGGGAACCGTGATTGTACACCTTACTACCCTGGTTTGTTATAATACATCGGGGCCCGTTGAATTGTAACCTTACCCGTGTATAATTACATTCGGGGCCCCGTGATTGTCAACCTTACATGGTTTTGTATAATACACCGGACCCGTTGATTGCACACCTTACTAGTTTGTATGTACATCGGGGGCCGTGATTTGTACACCTTACATGGTTTGTATAATATCGGGGCCCGTGGTTGTTCACCTTACATAGTTTTGTATAGGGGTACATCGGGGCCGTGATTGTACACCTTAACATGGTTTGTATAATACATCGGGGCCCGTGATTGTACACCTTACGGTTTTGTATAGTATCGGGGCCGTGATTGTACACCTTTACTGTTTACATAGTACACCGGGCCCGTGATTGTCACCTTACATGGTTTGTATAATTACACCGGACCCGTGATTGTACACCTTACATGGTTTGTATAGGTACATCTGGGCCGTGATTGACCTTACATGGTTTGTATAATACATCGGGGCCGTGATTGTTTTACCCTTACATGGTTTGCATAATTCACCGGACCCGTGATTGCACACCTTACATAGTTTGTATAGTACATCGGGGCGTGATTGTACACCTTACATTGGTTTGTATAATACATCGGGGCCCGTGATTGTACACCTTACAATGGTTTGTATAATACATCGGGGCCGTGATTGTACACCTTACATGGTTTGTATAATACACCGGACCCGTGAGTGCACACCCTTACATAGTTTTTGTGGTAGTAACATCGGGGCCCGTGATTGTAGACCTTACATGGTTTGTATAATACATCGGGGCCCGTGATTGTACACCTAACATAGTTTGCATAGTACATCGGGGCCCGTGATTGTACACCTTACATGGTTTGTATAATACATCGGGGCCCGTGATTGTACACCTTACATGGTTTGTATAGTACATCGGGGCCCGTGATTGTACACCTTACATGGTTTGTATAGTACACCGGACCCGTGATTGTACACCTTACATGGTTTGTATAATACATCGGGGCCCGTGATTGTACACCTTACATGGGTTTGTATAGTACACCGGACCCGTGATTGTACACCTTACATGGTTTGTATAGTACACCCCGGGGCCCGTGGTTGTACACCGTATATGGGTACATCGGGGCCCGTGATTGTGCACCTTACATTACTGGTTTGTATAGTACACCGGACCAGTGATTGTACACCTTACATGGTTTGTATAGTACACCCGGGGCCCGTGATTGTACACCTTACATGGTTTTTGTATAGTAAACCGGGGCCCGTGAGTTGTACACCTTACATGGCTTGCATAGAACACCGGGGCCCGTATTGTGCACCATTAGCATGGTTTGTATAGTACACCGGACCCGTCATTGTACACTTTACATGGTCTGTATCGTACACCGACCCGTGAATGTACACCTTATATGGTTTGTATAGTACATCGGGCCCGTGATTGTGCACCTTACATGGTTTGTATAGTACTTTACCGGACCCGTTGATTCGTACACCCTTACATGGTTTGTATAATACATCGGGGCCCGTGATTGTGCACCTTCCATGGTTTCATGGTGTATAGTACACCGAAACACCCGTGATTGTCACCACCTTGGACATGGATTTGTATAGTACACCGGACCCGTGATTGTACACCTTACATGGTTTGCATATACCGACCGACCCGTTGATTGCACACCTTACATTTAGTTTGTATAGTTACATTCTGGGGCCCGTGATTTGTACACCTACCCATGTTTTGTATTTATACATCGAGTCCCGCCCTTGATTGTACACCTTACATGTTTTGTATATACATCGGGGCCCGTGATTGTTACACCTTACATGGTTTGTATAATACACCGGACCCGTGAGTGTCACACCTACATAGTTTGTATAGTACATCGGGGCTCGTGGATTGTACATCCTTACATGGTTTGTATAATACATCGGGGCCCGTGATTGTACACCTACATAGTTTGTTACATAGTACATCGGGGCCCGTGATTGTACACATTACATGTTAAATTTTGTATATACAGTCCGGGGCCCGTGATTTGTACACCTTACATTTTGTTTTGTATATATTCGTCCGGGGCGTTTGATTGTAACACCATTACATAGTTTGTATAGTACATCGGGGCCGTGATTGTACACCTTACATGGTTTGTATAATACTTCGGTGTTCCCGTGATTGTACACCTTACGTGGTTTGTATAGACACGGGGCCCGTGAATTGTACTCCTCTTATGGTTTGTATAGTACACCGGACCCGTGATTTGTACACCTTACATGGGTTGTATAATACAACCGTTGACCCGTGTGATTGTACACCTTACATGGTTTGTATAGTAACCATCTGGGCCCGGTGATTGTAACCTTACACTGGTGTGTATTAATACATCGGGGCGTGATTGTACACTACATGGTCTTTGCTTATTCACCGGAACGTGATTGCACACCTTACATAGTTTGTATAGTACATCGGCGCCCGTGATTGTACCAACCCCTTTACATTTAGTTTGGTAATTAGTACCCATTGGGGGCCCGGTTTGTGGATTTGTTAAACCTTACATGGGTTTGTATAAACCTTACAATCGGGGGCCCGTTTGAAATGTTACACCCCCCCCCCCTTACCCCCCCATGGTTTTGTATAGTTACATAAGGGGCCCGGTTGATTGGTTACCAACCCTTACATGGTTTGTATAGTTACACCGGACGTTTGATTGTACACCTTACATTGGTTTGTATATACCAACCGGAAACCCGTGATTGTACCAACCTTACATTGGTTTGTTTTTAATTAGGTTACATTGGGGCCCGTGATTGTTTTACACCTTACTTGGTTTGTATAATACTGGGGCCCGGGTGATTGTTACCTTCCTTACATTGGTTTGCATTATACCACCGGACCCGGTTGAATTGGCCCACACCTTACATAGTTTGTAAAGTTACATTCGGGGCCCGTTGATTTGTCCCGTTACCTTACATGTTTGTATAAATATACTCAACAAAACTAGAAACGTCCCTGTTTTATAGCCGGTGTAGCTCTGCTATGTATGTACCACATGTTCAAAGTACATGTATTTTAAACCGTGGCGATGTTCAGAATACGATCGTGTAGAGTTTAGCCGATACACACGGTTTACATAGCGGCCAGTGACCGGAACGTTGATTTCCACTTTTTGCACGTGCACGCTATACTTGTCATCGATAAGGTGATTCAATTCATGTCGTACCATTCATGCGATAGGGGCTATTCGGAAAATTAAAAAACTTTTTTAATTTTTCACTGTTTTCGATATGCCACGGCTTTCCGAAAACGAGCGAAATCAGGCAATTGGGATGCTTGCGGGTGGGATGGCCGCCAGGGCGGTCGCGCCTCGGTTTGGTTGCTGTCGGAAGACGATTGATCGTCTTGCAGCCCGGTACCAGCAGACTGGGGCTGTTCACGACCGGCAGCGACCTGGTAGGCCTCGTGTAACAACGGCTAGAGCCGATCGTTACATTTACGTTGACGCACTTACGTCAACGTCGATTGGCAGCCACAGTCACTGCTAGGCGATACGGTGTCTCAGGGCAGACCATTCGCAACCGGTTACGTCGTAACGCCCAACCAATCCGGGCACGCCGCCCGTTACACTGGTCAGATAATGACCCAACGTCACCGTGCTGCCAGACTGTTATGGGCGCGACGTCATCTGAACTGGAGAAGGGCTGACTGGAACCGAGTTTTGTTCACCGATGAATCTCGGTTCACAGTTAGTCATGCTGACGGAAGATTACGGGTATACAGGCGTAAAAATGAAAGATTCACCGATTGTTGCATTGTTGAGAAGAACAGGTTTGGGGGAGGGAGCGTAATGGTCTGGGGTGGGATCATGGGAAACCGGAAGACAGATTTGGTTGTTGTACAGGGCAACATCAATGCACAACGTTATGTTGGAGATGTGCTAAATGCACATGCCTTACCATTTATCCGTCAGCATGGTCCTGGTGTGACATTGATGCACGACAATGCCCGCCCTCACGTAGCCAGGGTCACCACTCAATACTTACAGCAAAACAACGTCGACGTCATGCCATGGCCCGCGGTCTCCCCGGATCTCAATCCCATTGAGCACATATGGGATGAGCTGGGCCGCAAAGCACGAGCTAACATCAGATTGACAATGTTCGCGATCTTACACGGGCGTTACAACGGGAATGGAGGAATTTGCCCAACGCACTGGTATTGCGTTACGTCACGTCGATGCGGCGTAGGATCATTGCATGCATTCATGCAAATGGTGGCCACACTCGGTACTAACGAGATTTACTGAATTTGCCACATTACTTATTGAAATTCCATCTCTAAACATTAAGTAACACATTTCTGAGTTTTTGTGATTTTTGATTTTGACCCCTACCGCCCTTGGCCGGTTATCTCTCGAATATTGAACAAGATATCCAAATGAAATTTATTGGCTTTGATACAGAAATGAATGAACTTGTTTTTCCATTTTGATTTTTAAAAGTAACCCTTTTGGTTTTTGATGAATCTTTCCTTAAACATGGAGGGACGTTTCTAGTTTTGCTCAGTATACATCGGGGCCCGTGATTGTACACCTTACATGGTTTGTATAATACATCGGGGCCTGTGATTGTACACCTTACATGGTTTGTATAATACACCGGACCCGTGAGTGCACACCTTACATAGTTTGTATAGTACATCGGGGCCCGTGATTGTACACCTTACATGGTTTGTATAATACATCGGGGCCCGTGATTGTACACCTAACATAGTTTGCATAGTACATCGGGGCCCGTGATTGTACACCTTACATGGTTTGTATAATACATCGGGGCCCGTGATTGTACACCTTACATGGTTTGTATAGTACATCTGCGCCCGTGATTGTACACCTTACATGGTTTGTATAATACATCGGGGCCCGTGATTGTACACCTTACATGGTTTGTATAATACACCGGACCCGTGATTGCACACCTTACATAGTTTGTATAGTACATCGGGGCCCGTGATTGTACACCTTACATGGTTTGTATAATACATCGGGGCCCGTGATTGTACACCTTACATGGTTTGTATAATACATCGGGGCCCGTGATTGTACACCTTACATGGTTTGTATAATACACCGGACCCGTGATTGCACACCTTACATAGTTTGTATAGTACATCGGGGCCCGTGATTGTACACCTTACATGGTTTGTATAATACATCGGGGCCCGTGATTGTACACCTTACATAGTTTGTATAGTACATCGGGGCCCGTGATTGTACACCTTACATGGTTTGTATAATACATCGGGGCCCGTGATTGTACACCTTACATGGTTTGTATAGTACATCGGGGCCCGTGATTGTACACCTTACATGGTTTGTATAGTACACCGGACCCGTGATTGTACACCTTACATGGTTTGTATAATACACCGGACCCGTGATTGTACACCTTACATGGTTTGTATAGTACATCTGGGCCCGTGATTGTACACCTTACATGGTTTGTATAATACATCGGGGCCCGTGATTGTACACCTTACATGGTTTGCATAATACACCGGACCCGTGATTGCACACCTTACATAGTAGTATAGTACATCGCTGTGATTGTACACCTTACATGGTTTGTATAATACATCGGGGCCCGTGATTGTACACCTTACCTTACATGTGTAGTATAATCGGGGCCCGTGATTGTACACCTTACATGGTTTGTATAATACACCGGACCCGTGAGTGCACACCTTACATAGTTTGTATAGTACATCGGGGCCCGTGATTGTACACCTTACATGGTTTGTATAATACATCGGGGCCCGTGATTGTACACCTAACATAGTTTGCATAGTACATCGGGGCCCGTGATTGTACACCTTACATGGTTTGTATAATACATCGGGGCCCGTGATTGTACACCTTACATGGTTTGTATAGTTACATCGGGGCCGTGATTGTACACCTTACATGGTTTGTATAGTACACCGGACCGTGATTGTACACCTTACATGGTAGTACAATACATCGGGGCCCGTGATTGTACACCTTACATGGTTTGTATAGTACACCGGACCCGTGATTGTACACCTTACATGGTTTGTATAGTACACCGGGGCCCGTGATAGTACACCGTATATGGCTTGTATAATACATCGGGGCCCGTGATTGTGCACCTTACATGGTTTGTATAGTACACCGACAGTGATTGTACACCTACATTAGGTTTGTATAATACACCGTGGGACTGTGATTGTACACCTTACATGGTTTGTATAGTAAACCGGGGCCCGTGATTGTACCACCTTTACATGGCATTGCCATAGAACAACGGGGCCAGTTATTGTATGCACCTATTATGGTTTGTATAGTACACCGACGTCATTGTACACTTTACATGGTCTGTATATACACCGGACCCGTGATTGTACACCTTGGATATGGTTGTATAGTCATCGGGGCATCCGGGCGTGATGTGCACCTTCCTTACATGGTTTGTATATTAAACGGACCCGTGATTGTACACTACATGGCCCTTTGTATAGTACACCGGACCCGTGATTGTACACCTTACATGGTTTGTATAATACATCGGGGCCCGTGATTGTGCACCTTTCATGGTTTGTATAGTACACCGGACCCGTGATTGTACACCTTACATGGTTTGTATAGTACACCGGACCCGTGATTGTACACCTTACATGGTTTGCATAGTACATCGGGCCCGTGATTGTACACCTTACATGGTTTGTATAATACATCGGGGCCATTGATTGTACACCTTACATGGTTAGTATAGTACATCGGGGCCCGTGATTGTACACCTTACATGGTTTGTATAGTACACCGGACCCGTGATTGTACACCTTACATGGTTTGTATAGTACATCGGGGCCCGTGATTGTACACCTTACATGGTTTGTATAATACACCGGACGTGATGTACACCTTACATGGTTTGTATAGTACATCTGGGCCCGTGATTGTACACCTTACATGGTTTGTATATTACATCGGGGCCCGTGATTGTACACCTTACATGGTTTGTATAATACACCGGACCCGTGATTTGCACACCTTACATGTTTGTATAGTACATCGCGTGATAGTACACCTTACATGGTTTGTATATACATCGGGCCCGTGATTGTACACCTTACATGGTTTGTATAATACATCGGGGCCCGTTGATTGTACACCTTACATGGTTTGTATAATACACGACAGTGCCCTTGCACACCTTACATAGTTTGCATAAGTACATCGGGGCCCGTGATTGTGCACCTTACATGGTTTGTATAATACATCGCCCCGTGACTGTACACCTTACATAGTTTGTATAGTACATCGGGGCCCGTGTTATTGTACACCTTACATGGTTTGTATAATACATCGGGGCCCGTGATTGTACACCTTACATGTGTTGTATAGTACATCGGGGCCCGTGATTGTACACCTTACAGGTTTGTGTCTAGTACACCGGACCCGTGATTGTACACCTTACATGGTTTGTATAATACACCGGACCCGTGATTGTACACCTTACATGGTTTGTATAGTACATCTGGGCCCGTGATTGTACACCTTACATGGTTTGTATAATACATCGGGGCCCGTGATTGTACACCTTACATGGTTTGCATAATACACCGGACCCGTGATTGCACACCTTACATAGTTTGTATAGTACATCGGGGCCCGTGATTGTACTTACTTACTGGTTTGTATAATACATCGGGGCCCGTGATTGTACACCTTACATGGTTTGTATAATACATCGGGGCCCGTGATTGTACCACATGGTTTGTATAATACATGTGAGTGACACCTTCATGTTTGTATAATACACCCGACCAGTCTGCCCGTGCACAGTTTCTTACATTACATGTTTGTATAGTACATCGCTCGTGATTGTACACCTTACATGGTTTGTATAATACATCGGGGCCCGTGATTGTACACCTAACATAGTTTGCATATTTGTACATCAGGGGCCCGTGATTGTACCATTACATGGTTTGTATAATACTTCGACCCGTGATTGTACACCTTACTGGTTTGTATAATACATCGGGGCCCGTGATTGTACACTTACCATTGGTTTGTATAATACTCGGGGCCCTGATTGTACACCTTACATAGTTTGTATGTACATGCGGGGCCCGTGATTGTACACCTTACATGGTTTGTATAATACATCGGGGCCCGTGATTGTACACCTTACATGGTGTGTATAGTACATCGGGGCCCGTGATTGTACACCTTACATGGTTTGTATAGTACACCGACCCGTGATTGTACACCTTACATGGTTTGTATAATACACCGGACCCGTGAGTTGTACACCTTACATGGTTTGTATAGTACATCTGGGCCCGTGATTGTACACCTTACATGGTTTGTATAATACATCGGGGCGCCCGTGATTGTACACCTTACATGGTTTGCATAATACACCCGGACCCGTTTGATTGCACACCTTACATAGTTTGTATAGTACATCGGGGCCCGTGATTGTACTTTCTTACATGGTTTGTATAATACATCGGGCCGTGATTGTACACCTTACATGGTTTGTATAATACATCGGGGCCCGTGATTGTACACCTTACATGGTTTGTATAATACACCGGACTCCCGTGAGTGCACACCCTTCCTTACATAGTTTGTATAGTACATCTCCCGTGATTGTACACCTTACATGGTTTGTATAATACATCGGGGCCCGTGATTGTACACCTTACATATTATAGATTGTCATAGTACATCGGGGCCCGTGTGTACATTCCGCCCTACACCTTACATTGTGTATATACATCGTACGGGCCCGTGATTGTACCACTACATGGTTTGTTAGTACATCGGGGCCCGTGATTGTACACCTTACATGGTTTGTATAGTACATCGGCCCGTGATTGTACACCTTACATGGTTTGTACACCGGCCCGTATTGTTTACATGGTGTAAGTACATCGTGGGCCCGTGATTGTACACCTTACATGGTTTGTATATACACCGGCCCGTGATTGTACACCTTACATGGTTTGTATAGTGACACCTTCAGTTATAGTACCTTCGTACACGGGGCCCGTGATTGTACCTTACATGGTTTGTATAATACTCCCGGCTTCGTGGATAGTACACCTTACATTTTGTATCTGGGGCCGTTGATTAGTAATACATCATTACATGGTTTGCATAGTCTATAGTACACCGGACGTGAGTTGTACACCTTACATGGTTTGTATAGTACATTCTTTGGGGCAGTGATTGTCACTTACTGGTTTGTATAATACATGGGGCCCGGATTTGTACACCTCATAGTGGACATCCCGGGGCCCTGATTGTACACCTTACAGGTTTGTATATAGGGCCCGTGATTGTACACCTTACATGGTTTGTATCCGTACATTCGTGGCCCGTATTGACACCTTACATCCCGTTTGTATAGTACACGCCCGTGATTGTACACCTTACATGTTTGTTATATACATGGGGCCCGTATTGTACACCTTACTGGTTTGTATAATCACCGGACCCGTTGTCACACCTTACATAGTGTATAGTACATTCCCTGTACCTCATATTTGTGTATAGTACACCTTCGACCCGTGATTGTACACCTTACATATAGTTTGTGTAGTACATTCATGGTTTGCGGGGCCCGTGATTGTGCACCTTTCATGGTTTGTATAGTACACCGGACCCGTGATTGTACACCTTACATGGTTTGTATAGTACACCGGACCCGTGATTGTACACCTTATGGTTTGTATATACATCGGGCCCGTGATTGTACACCTTACATGGTTGTATGTACACCGACGTGATTAGTACACCTTACGATCGGTGTATAGTACACCCGGTTCGTGGATAGTACACGTATATGGGGTGCTTGTACCTTAGTACATCGGGGCCCGTGATTGTACACCTTACATGGTTTGTATAGTACATCGGGGCCCGTGATTGTACACCTTACATGGTTAGTATAGTACATCGGGGCCCGTGATTGTACACCTTACATGGTTTGTATAGTACACCGGACCCGTGATTGTACACTTACTTTGCTGGGGCATAACGTGTCCGTATTGTCACCTTCGGTTTGTATCGCCGTGATTGTACACTTACATGACTTTGTATAGTACACCGGACCCGTGATTGTACACCCTCCTTACATGGTTTGTATAGTACATTCGGCAGTATTGTGCCTACATGTGTATGTACCGGACCCGTTGTACACCTTACATGGTTTGTATAGTACATCCCGGACCCGTGATGTACACCTTACATGGTTTGTATATACAGGACCCGTGATTGTTTGATTGCACCTTACATGGTTTGTATAGTACGGACCCGTGATTGTACACCTTACATGGTTTGTAGTCACCGGACGTTGATTCGACATGTTTGCATTAGTACATCGGGGCCGTGATTGTACACCTTACTGGTTGTAGATATCGGGCCATGATTGTACATTCGCCACCCGTGTAGATAGTACATCGGGGACGTGATTGTACCTTACATGGTTTGTATAATACACCGGACCCGTGATGTACACCTTACATGGTTTGTATAGTACATCCGCGTGATGTACAATTACATGGTGTATAATACACCGGACCCCGTGATTGTACACCTTACATAGTTTGTATAGTACATCGGGGCCCGTGATTGTACACCTTACATGGTTTGTATAATACATCGGGGCCCGTGATTGTACACCACTAGTACACGGACCCGTGATTGCACCTCTAGTTTGTATAGTACATCGGGGCCCGTGATTGTACACCTTACATTTGTATGTGATGATTGTACACCTTACATTTGTACACGGGGCCCGTGATTGTACACCTTACATGGTTTGTATATACACCGACCCGTGATGCACACCTTACATAGGTTTGTATAGTACATCTGGGGCCCGTGATTTGTAGACCTTACATGGTTTGTATAATACATCGGGGCCCGTGATTGTACACCTTACATGGTTTGCATAATACACCGGACCCGTGATTGCACACCTTACATAGTTTGTATAGTACATCGGGGCCCGTGATTGTACACCTTACATGGTTTGTATAATACATCGGGGCCCGTGATTGTACACCTTACATGGTTTGTATAATACATCGGGGCCCGTGATTGTACACCTTACATGGTTTGTATAATACACCGGACCCGTGAGTGCACACCTTACATAGTTTGTATAGTACATTGGGGCTCGTGATTGTACACCTTACATGGTTTGTATAATACATCGGGGCCCGTGATTGTACACCTAACATAGTTTGCATAGTACATCGGGGCCAGTGATTGTACACCTTACATGGTTTGTATAATACATCGGGGCCCGTGATTGTACACCTTACATGGTTTGTATAATACATCGGGGCCCGTGATTGTACACCTTACATGGTTTGTATAGTACACCGGACCCGTGATTGTACACCTTACATGGTTTGTATAGTACACCGGGGCCCGTGATTGTACACCTTACATGGTTTGTATAGTAAACCGGGGCCCGTGATTGTACACCTTACATGGCTTGCATAGAACACCGGGGCCCGTATTGTGCACCTTACATGGTTTGTATAGTACACCGGACACGTGATTGTACACTTTACATGGTCTGTATAGTGCACCTGACCCGTGATTGTACACCTTATATGGTTTGATATACATCGGGGGGCCCCTTGATTGTGCACCCTTACATGGTTTTGTATAGTACACCGGACCCGTGATTGTACACCTTACATGGTTTGTATAGTACACCGGACCCGTGATTGTACACCTTACATGGTTTGTATAATACATCGGGGCCCGTGATTGTGCACCTTTCATGGTTTGTATAGTACACCGGACCCGTGATTGTACACCTTACATGGTTTGTATAGTACACCGGACCCGTGATTGTACACCTTACATGGTTTGCATAGTACATCGGGGCCCGTGATTGTACACCTTACATGGTTTGTATAATACATCGGGGCCCGTGATTGTACACCTTACATGGTTAGTATAAGTACACCGACCCGAGATTGTAAACCTTACATGTTTGTATAATACATCCGGGCCGTGATTTGTTGCACCTTTCATGGTTTGTATAGTAACACCGACCCGTGGATTGTACACCCTTACATGGTATGATAAGTACCGGACACGTGATTGTACACTTTTAACATGGTCTGTATAGTGCCCTGACCCTGATTGTACACCTTATATGGTTTTTATAGTACATCGGGGCCCTTGATTGAGCACCTTACATGGTTTGTAAAATAGTACCGGACCCGATGATTGTACACCTTAACATGGTTTTGTAAAGTACACCCGGACCCTGATTGTACACCTTACCATATTTTGTATTAATACATCGGGGCCCGTGATTGTGCACCTTTCATGGTTTTGTATAGTACACCGGACCGTTGATTGTACACCTTACATGGTTTTGTATAGTACACCGGACCCGTGATTGTACACCTTACATGGTTTGCATAGTACATCGGGCCCGTGATTGTAACACCTTACAATGGTTTGTATAATACATCGGTACCCGTGATTGTACACCTTACATGGTTAGTATAGTACATCGGGGCCCGTGATTGTACAACCTTACATGGTTTATATAGTAACACCGGACCCGTGATTGTACACCTTACATGGTTTTTGGTATAGTACATCGGGTGGGGCCCGTGATTGTACACCTTACATGGTTTGTATAATAACCACCGACCCGTGATTGTACCTTACATGGTTTGTATAGTAACAATCTGGGCCCCGTGATTGTACACCTTACATGGTTTTGTATCAATACATCGGCCCGTGATTGTACACCTTTACATGGTTTGTATAATACACCGGTACCCCGTGATTGCACACCCCCTTACATAGTTTGTATAAGTACATCGGGGCCCGTGATTGTACACCTTACATTGGTTTGTATAATACATCGGGGCCCGTGATTGTTACACCTTACTTTGGTTTTTGTATAATACATCGGGGCCCGTGATTGTACACCTTACATGGTTTGTATAATACACCGGACCCGTGATTGCACACCTTACATAGTTTGTATAGTACATCGGGGCCGTGATTGTACACCTTACATGGTTTGTATAATACATCGGGACCCGTGATTGTACACCTTACATAGTATGTATAGTACATCGGGGCCCGTGATTGTACACCTTATATGGTTTGTATATTAAACCGGGGCCCGTGATTGTACACCTTACATGACTTGCATAGAACACCGGGGCCCGTATTGTGCACCTTACATGGTTTGTATAGTACACCGGATCCGTGATTGTACACTTAACATGGTCTGTATAGTACACCGGACCCGTGATTGTACACCTTATATGGTTTGTATAGTACATCGGGGCCCTTGATTGTGCACCTTACATGGTTTGTATAGTACACCGGACCCGTGATTGTACACCTTACATGGTTTGTATAGTACACCGGACCCGTGATTGTACACCTTACATGGTTTGTATAATACATCGGGGCCCGTGATTGTGCACCTTACATGGTTTGTATAGTACACCGGACCCGTGATTGTACACCTTACATGGTTTGTATAGTACACCGGACCCGTGATTGTACACCTTACATGGTTTGTATAGTACATCGGGGCCCGTGATTGTACACCTTACATGGTTTGTATAATACATCGGGGCCCATGATTGTACACCTTACATGGTTTGTATAGTACATCGGGGCCCGTGATTGTACACCTTACATGGTTTGTATAGGCTAGCAACCACCAATTAGTTTTACTATACAACTTAACCGATTCCTCCAAATATGGCCATTCTCTCACACTTTCACTATTCGTATGGATGCTGTGGAACCTACCTTTTCATAACCTGCAACCTGTCTGCACCGGATTTTCACTAATTAAACAATATGTTCACTTACTCCTAAGAAAGAAAAATTCAACCTTGTCCAGACCGCCACATTGTTTATCATCAAAGTGTCATGTGACGTAGTGTTCACATCACGTGACAAGCAGGCTCAGTAATTTGTTTTAAATGCTAGAAATATGCTGGAAACTGGTGTTAAAAACACCCCAACATGTTTCTCAAGTAAAATTGGGCTGTAATGGATCAGGATTTACAAGCAAACTGGGTATGTGGCCTCAAAACGTCTGCACTCTTTTTTTATACCGGACTACTAAAGCATACCTCGTGGCCGATGTGTACTATATTTAGCACAGTGATACCTATAGTACAACGGACCCGTGATTGTACACCTTACATGGTTTGATAGTACATCGGGGCCCTTGATTGTACACCTTACATGGTTTGTATAATACATCGGGGCCCGTGATTGTACACCTTACATGGTTTCTATAATACACCGGACCCGTCATTGCACACCTTACATAGTTTGAATAGTACATCGGGGCCCGTGATTGTACACCTTACATGGTTTGTATAGTAC
This sequence comes from Conchocele bisecta, assembly GCA_029237695.1. Classification (NCBI taxonomy): domain Eukaryota; kingdom Metazoa; phylum Mollusca; class Bivalvia; order Lucinida; family Thyasiridae; genus Conchocele; species Conchocele bisecta. Next base: position 88,067,841 of record CM055270.1, read on the forward strand.
ATCGAGGCCCGTGATTGTACACCTTACATGGTTTGTATAGTACATCGGGGCCCGTGATTGTACACCTTACATGGTATGTATAATACACCGGACCCGTGATTGCACACCTTATATAGTTTGTATAGTACATCGGGGCCCGTGATTGTACACCTTACATGGTTTGTATAATACACCGGACCCGTGATTGCACACCTTACATAGTTTGTATAGTACATCGGGGCCCGTGATTGTACACCTTACATGGTTTGTATAATACATCGGGCCCCGTGATTGTACACCTTACATAGTTTGTATAGTACATCGGGGCCCGTGATTGTACACCTTACATGGTTTGTATAATACATCGGGGCCCGTGATTGTACACCTTACATGGTTTGTATAGTACATCGGGGCCCGTGATTGTACACCTTACATGGTTTGGATAGTACACCGGACCCGTGATTGTACACCTTACATGGTTTGTATAATACATCGGGGCCCGTGATTGTACACCTTACATGGTTTGTATAGTACACCGGACCCGTGATTGTACACCTTACATGGTTTGTATAGTACACCGGGGCCCGTGACTGTACACCGTATATGGCTTGTATAATACATCGGGGCCCGTGATTGTGCACCTTACATGGTTTGTATAGTACACCGGACCCGTGATTGTACACCTTACATGGTTTTTATAGTACACCGTGGCCCGTGATAGTACACCTTACATGGTTTGTATAGTAAACCGGGGCCCGTGATTGTACACCTTATATGGCTTGTATAGAACACCGGGGCCCGTATTGTGCACCTTACATGGTTTGTATAGTACACCGAACCCGTGATTGTACACTTTACATGGTCTGTATAGTACACCGGACCCGTGATTGTACACCTTATATGGTTTGTATAGTACATCGGGGCCCTTGATTGTGCACCTTACATGGTTTGTATAGTACACCGGACCCGTGATTGTACACTTTACATGGTCTGTATAGTACACCGGACCCGTGATTGTACACCTTATATGGTTTGTATAGTACATCGGGGCCCTTGATTGTGCACCTTACATGGTTTGTATAGTACACCGGGCCCGTGATTGTATACCTTACATGGTTTGTATAGTACACCGGACCCGTGATTGTACACCTTACATGGTTTGTATAATACATCGGGGCCCGTGATTGTGCACCTTACATGGTTTGTATAGTATACCGGACCCGTGATTGTACACCTTACATGGTTTGTATAGTACACCGGACCCGTGATTGTACACCTTACATGGTTTGTATAGTACATCGGGGCCCGTGATTGTACACCTTACATGGTTTGTATAATACATCGGGGCCCGTGATTGTACACCTTACATGGCTTGCATAGAACACCGGGGCCCGTATTGTGCACCTTACATGGTTTGTATAGTACACCGGACCCGTGATTGTACACTTTACATGGTCTGTATAGTACACCGGACCCGTGATTGTACACCTTATATGGTTTGTATAGTACATCGGGGCCCTTGATTGTGCACCTTACATGGTTTGTATAGTACACCGGACCCGTGATTGTACACCTTACATGGTTTGTATAGTACACCGGACCCGTGATTGTACACCTTACATGGTTTGTATAATACATCGGGGCCTGTGATTGTGCACCTTACATGGTTTGTATAGTACACCGGACCCGTGATTGTACACCTTACATGGTTTGTATAGTACACCGGACCCGTGATTATACACCTTACATGGTTTGTATAGTACATCGTGGCCCGTGATTGTACACCTTACATGGTTTTTTGTATAGGCTAGCAACCACCAATTAGTTTTACTATACAACTTAACCGATTCCTCCAAATATGGCGATTCTCTCACACTTTCACTATTCGTATGGATGCTGTGGAACCTACCTTTTCATAACCTGCAACCTGTCTGCACCGGATTTTCACTAATTAAACAATATGTTCACTTACTCCTAAGAAAGAAAAATTCAACCTTGTCCAGTCCGCCATATTGTTTATCATCAAAGTGTCATGTGACGTAGTGTTCACATCACGTGACAAGCAGGCTCAGTAATTTGTTTTAAATGCTAGAAATATGCTGGAAACTGGTGTTAAAAACACCCCAACATGTTTCTCAAGTAAAATTGTGCTGTAATGGATCAGGATTTACAAGCAAACTGGGTCTGTGGCCTCAAAACGTCTGCACTATTTTTTTATACCGGACTACTAAAGCATACCCCCTGGCCGATGTGTACTATATTTAGCACAGTGATACCTATAGTACACCGGACCCGTGATTGTACACCTTACATGGTTTGTATAGTACATCGGGGCCCGTGATTGTACACCTTACATGGTTTGTATAGTACACCGGACCCGTGATTGTACACCTTACATGGTTTGTATAGTACATCGGGGCCCGTGATTGTACACCTTACATGGTTTGTATAATACACCGGACCCGTGATTGTACACCTTACATGGTTTGTATAGTACATCTGGGCCCGTGATTGTACACCTTACATGGTTTGTATAATACATCGGGCCCGTGATTGTACACCTTACATGGTTTGTATAATACACCGGACCCGTGATTGCACACCTTACATAGTTTGTATAGTACATCGGGGCCCGTGATTGTACACCTTACATGGTTTGTATAATAAATCGGGGCCCGTGATTGTACACCTTACATGGTTTGTATAATACATCGGGGCCCGTGATTGTACACCTTACATGGTTTGTATAATACACCGGACCCGTGATTGCACACCTTACATAGTTTGTATAGTACATCGGGGCCCGTGATTTTACACCTTACATGGTTTGTATAGTACACCGGGGCCCGTGATTGTACACCTTACATGGTTTGTATTGTAAACCGGGGCCCGTGATTGTACACCTTACATGGCTTGCATAGAACACCGGGGCCCGTATTGTGCACCTTACATGGTTTGTGTAGTACACCGGACCAGTGATTGTACACTTTACATGGTCTGTATAGTACACCGGACCCGTGATTGTACACCTTATATGGTTTGTATAGTACATCGGGGCCCGTGATTGTGCACCTTACATGGTTTGTATAGTACACCGGACCCGTGATTGTACACCTTACATGGTTTGTATAGTACACCGGACCCGTGATTGTACACCTTACATGGTTTGTATAATACATCGGGGCCCGTGATTGTACACCTTACATGGTTTGTATAATACATCGGGGCCCGTGATTGTACACCTTACATGGTATGTATAATACACCGGACCCGTGATTGCACACCTTATATAGTTTGTATAGTACATCGGGTCCCGTGATTGTACACCTTACATGGTTTGTATAATACATCGGGGCCGTGATTGTACACCTTACATGGTTTGTATAATACACCCCCGGACCCGTGATTGCACACCTTACATAGTTTGCATAGTACATCGGAGGGGCCCGTGATTGTACACCTTACATGGTTTGTTCTATAATACATCGGGCCCCGTGATTGTACACCTTACATGTTTGTATAGTACATCGGGGCCCGTGATTGTACACCTTACACTGGTTTGTATAATACATCGGGGCCCGTGTGATTGTACACCTTCCTTACATGTGTATGTATAGTACATCCGGTCGGGGCCCATGATTGTATCACCTTACATGGTTTGGATAGTACACCGGACCCGTGATTGTACACCTTACATGGTTTGTATAATACATCGGGGCCCGTGATTGTACACCTTACATGGTTTGTATAGTACACCGGACCCGTGATTGTACACCTTACATGGTTTGTATAGTACACCGGGGCCCGTGACTGTACACCGTATATGGCTTGTATAATACATCGGGGCCCGTGATTGTGCACCTTACATGGTTTGTATAGTACACCGGACCCGTGATTGTACACCTTACATGGTTTGTATAGTACACCGTGGCCCGTGATAGTACACCTTACATGGTTTGTATAGTAAACCGGGGCCCGTGATTGTACACCTTACATGGCTTGCATAGAACACCGGGGCCCGTATTGTGCACCTTACTTGGTTTGTATAGTACACCGGACCCGTGATTGTACACTTTACATGGTCTGTATAGTACACCGGACCCGTGATTGTACACCTTATATGGTTTGTATAGTACATCGGGGCCCTTGATTGTGCACCTTACATGGTTTGTATAGTACACCGGACCCGTGATTGTACACTTTACATGGTCTGTACAATACACCGGACCCGTGATTGTACACCTTGTATGGTTTGTATACTACATCGGTGCCCTTGATTGTGCACCTTACATGGTTTGTATAGTACACCGGACCCGTGATTGTATACCTTACATGGTTTGTATAGTACACCGGACCCGTGATTGTACACCTTACATGGTTTGTATAATACATCGGGGCCCGTGATTGTGCACCTTACATGGTTTGTATAGTACACCGGACCCGTGATTGTACACCTTACATGGTTTGTATAGTACACCGGACCCGTGATTGTACACCTTACATGGTTTGTATAGTACATCGGGGCCCGTGATTGTACACCTTACATGGTTTGTATAATACATCGGGGCCCGTGAATGTACACCTTACATGGTTTGTATAGTACATCGGGGCCCGTGATTGTACACCTTACATGGTTTGTATAATACACCGGACCCGTGATTGTACACCTTACATGGTTTGTATAGTACATCTGGGCCCGTGATTGTACACCTTACATGGTTTGTATAATACATCGGGGCCCGTGATTGTACACCTTACATGGTTTGTATAATACACCGGACCCGTGATTGCACACCTTACATAGTTTGTATAGTACATCGGGGCCCGTGATTGTACACCTTACATGGTTTGTATAATACATCGGGGCCCGTGATTTTACACCTTACATGGTTTGTATAGTACACCGGACCCGTGATTGTACACCTTACATGGTTTGTATAGTACATCGGGGCCCGTGATTGTACACCTTACATGGTTTGTATAATACACCGGACCCGTGATTGTACACCTTACATGGTTTGTATAGTACATCGGGGCCCGTGATTGTACACCTTACATGGTTTGTATAGTACACCGGACCCGTGATTGTACACCTTACATGGTTTGTATAATACATCGGGGCCTGTGATTGTGCACCTTACATGGTTTGTATAGTACACCGGAACCGTGATTGTACACCTTACATGTTTTGTATAGTACACCGGACCCGTGATTGTACACCTTACATGGTTTGTATAGTACATCTTGGCCCGTGATTGTACACCTTACATGGTTTGTATAGGCTAGCAACCACCAATTAGTTTTACTATACAACTTAACCGATTCCTCCAAATATGACCATTCTCTCACACTTTCACTATTCGTATGGATGCTGTGGAACCTACCTTTTCATAACCTGCAACCTGTCTGCACCGGATTTTCACTAATTAAACAATATGTTCACTTACTCCTAAGAAAGAAAAATTCAACCTTGTCCAGTCCGCCATATTGTTTATCATCAAAGTGTCATGTGACGTAGTGTTCACATCACGTGACAAGCAGGCTCAGTAATTTGTTTTAAATGCTAGAAGTATGCTGGAAACTGGTGTTAAAAACACCCCAACATGTTTCTCAAGTAAAATTGGGCTGTAATGGATCAGGATTTACAAGCAAACTGGGTATGTGGCCTCAAAACGTCTGCACTATTTTTTTATACCGGACTACTAAAGCATACCCCCTGGCCGATGTGTACTATATTTAGCACAGTGATACCTATAGTACACCGGATCCGTGATTGTACACCTTACATGGTTTGTATAGTACATCGGGGCCAGTGATTGTACACCTTACATGGTTTGTATAGTACACCGGACCCGTGATTGTACACCTTACATGGTTTGTATAGTACATCGGGGCCCGTGATTGTACACCTTACATGGTTTGTATAATACACCGGACCCGTGATTGCACACCTTACATAGTTTGTATAGTACATCGGGGCCCGTGATTGTACACCTTACATGGTTTGTATAATACATCGGGGCCCGTGATTGTACACCTTACATGGTTTGTATAATACATCGGGGCCCGTGATTGTACACCTTACATGGTTTGTATAATACACCGGACCCGTGATTGCACACCTTACATAGTTTGTATAGTACATCGGGGCCCGTGATTTTACACCTTACATGGTTTGTATAGTACACCGGCCCGTGATTGTACACCTTACATGGTTTGTATAGTACATCGGGGCCCGTGATTGTACACCTTACATGGTTTGTATAATACACCGGACCCGTGATTGTACACCTTACATGGTTTGTATAGTACATCGGGGCCCGTGATTGTACACCTTACATGGTTTGTATAGTACACCGGACCAGTGATTGTACACCTTACATAGTTTGTATAATACATCGGGGCCCGTGATTGTACACCTTACATGGTTTGTATAGTAAACCGGACCCGTGATTGTACACCTTACATGGTTTGTATAGTACACCGGGGCCCGTGACTGTACACCTTATATGGCTTGTATAATACATCGGGCCCGTGATTTGTGCACCTTACATGGTTTGTATAGTACACCGGACCCGTGATTGTACACCTTACATGGTTTGTATAGTACACCGGGGCCCGTGATTGTACACCTTACATGGTTTGTATTGTAAACCGGGGCCCGTGATTGTACACCTTACATGGCTTGCATAGAACACCGGGGCCCGTATTGTGCACCTTACATGGTTTGTATAGTACACCGGACCAGTGATTGTACACTTTACATGGTCTGTATAGTACACCGGACCCGTGATTACACACCTTACATAGTTTGTATAGTACACCGGACCAGTGATTGTACACTTTACATGGTCTGTATAGTACACCGGACCCGTAGATTTGTACACCTTATATGGTTTTGTATAGTACATCGGGGCCCGTGATTTGTGCACTTTACATGGTTGTATAGTCACCGGCGAGACACCTTACATGGTGTATAGTACACCGGAGACCCGTGATTGTACACCTTACATGGTTTGGTATATACAACCGACCCGTGATTGTAACCTTACATGGTTTGTAATACATCGGGGCCCGTGATTGTGCACCTTACATGGTTTGAAATAGTACACCGCCCGGATTGTACCTTACATGGTTTTGTATAGTACACCGGACACGTTGATTTGAATAAAGTACACCTTACATGGTTTTATAGTACACCGGACCCTGAATTTGTTACACCTACCATGGTTTGTAGTACATCGGGCGGGAGGTGGGGGGTTTCGGGGGGGGATCCCAGGGGCACCCAAAACCGTTTGAATTGTAAACCACCCTACATGGTTTGTATAATACATCGGGGCCCGTGATTGTACACCTTACATGGTTGTATAGTACATCGGGGCCCGTGATTTGTACACCCTTACATTGGTTTGCATAGGCTAGCAACCACCAATTAGTTTTACTATACAACTTAACCGATTCCTCCAAATATGGCCATTCTCTCACACTTTCACTATTCGTAGGAATCTGTGAACATACCTTTTTCATAACCTGCAACCTGTCTGCACCGGATTTTCACTAATTAAACAATATGTTCACTTACTCCCTAAGAAAGAAAAATTCAACCTTGTCCAGATTCGCCATATGTTTATCATCAAAGTCCTTGGTGACGTAGTGTTCACATCACGTGAACAAGCGGCCTCAGTAATTTGTTTAAATGCAGAAATTAATGCTGGAAACCTGGTGTTTTAGAAACACCCCAACATGTTTCTCAAGTAAAATTGGGGCTGTAATGGATCAGGATTTACAAAGCAAACTTGGTCGTGCCTCAAAACGTCTGCACTATTTTTTTTTATACTGGACTACTAAGCATACCCCGTGGCCGATGTGTACTATATTAGCACAGTGATACCTATAGTACAACGGACCCGTGATTGTAACACCTTATATGGTTTTGTATAGTACATTCGGGCCCGTGATTGTACACCTTACATGGTTTGTATAATACATCGGGGCCCGTGATTGTACACCTTACATGGTATGTATAATACACCGGACCCGAGATTGCACACCTTATATATTTGTATAGTACATCGGGGCCCGTGATGTACACCTTACATGGTTTTGTATAATACATCGGGGCCCGTGATTGTACACCTTACATGGTTTGTATAATACACCGGACCCGTGTTTGCACACCTTACTTAGTTTGTATAGTACATCGGGGCCCGTGATTGTACACCTTACATGGTTTGTATAATACATCGGGCCCCGTGATTGTACACCTTACATAGTTTGTATAGTACATCGGGGCCCGTGATTGTACACCTTACATGGTTTGTATAATACATCGGGGCCCGTGATTGTACACCTTACATGGTTTGTATAGTACATCGGGGCCCGTGATTGTACACCTTACATGGTTTGGATAGTACACCGGACCCGTGATTGTACACCTTACATGGTTTGTATAATACATCGGGGCCCGTGATTGTACACCTTACATGGTTTGTATAGTACACCGGACCCGTGATTGTACACCTTACATGGTTTGTATAGTACACCGTGGCCCGTGACTGTACACCGTATATGGCTTGTATAATACATCGGGGCCCGTGATTGTGCACCTTACATGGTTTGTATAGTACACCGGACCCGTGATTGTACACCTTACATGGTTTGTATAGTACACCGTGGCCCGTGATAGTACACCTTACATGGTTTGTATAGTAAACCGGGGCCCGTGATTGTACACCTTACATGGCTTGCATAGAACACCGGGGCCCGTATTGTGCACCTTACATGGTTTGTATAGTACACCGGACCCGTGATTGTACACTTTACATGGTCTGTATAGTACACCGGACCCGTGATTGTACACCTTATATGGTTTGTATAGTACATCGGGGCCCTTGATTGTGCACCTTACATGGTTTGTATAGTACACCGGACCCGTGATTGTATACCTTACATGGTTTGTATAGTACACCGGACCCGTGATTGTACACCTTACATGGTTTGTATAATACATCGGGGCCCGTGATTGTGCACCTTACATGGTTTGTATAGTACACCGGACCCGTGTTTGTACACCTTACATGGTTTGTATAGTACACCGGACCCGTGATTGTACACCTTACATGGTTTGTATAGTACATCGGGGCCCGTGATTGTACACCTTACATGGTTTGTATAATACACCGGACCCGTGATTGTACACCTTACATGGTTTGTATAGTACATCGGGGCCCGTGATTGTACACCTTACATGGTTTGTATAGTACACCGGACCAGTGATTGTACACCTTACATAGTTTGTATAATACATCGGGGCCCGTGATTGTACACCTTACATGTTTGATAGTAAACCGGACCGCCCGTGATTGTATACCTTACATGGTTTGTATAGTACACCGGCGCCCGTGACTGTACACCTTATATGGCTTGTATAATACATCGGGGCCCGTGATTGTGCACCTTACATGGTTTGTATAGTACACCGGACCCGTGATTGTACACCTTACATGGTTTGTATAGTACACCGGGGCCCGTGATTGTACACCTTACATGGTTTGTATTGTAAACCGGGGCCCGTGATTGTACACCTTACATGGCTTGCATAGAACACCGGGGCCCGTATTGTGCACCTTACATGGTTTGTATAGTACACCGGACCAGTGATTGTACACTTTACATGGTCTGTATAGTACACCGGACCCGTGATTGCACACCTTACATAGTTTGTATAGTACATCGGGGCCCGTGATTTTACACCTTACATGGTTTGTATAGTACACCGGACCCGTGATTGTACACCTTACATGGTTTGTATAGTACATCGGGGCCCATGATTGTACACCTTACATGGTTTGTATAATACACCGGACCCGTGATTGTACACCTTACATGGTTTGTATAGTACATCGGGGCCCGTGATTGTACACCTTACATGGTTTGTATAGTACACCGGACCAGTGATTGTACACCTTACATAGTTTGTATAATACATCGGGGCCCGTGATTGTACACCTTACATGTTTGTATAGTAAACCGGACCCGTGATTGTACACCTTACATGGTTTGTATAGTACACCGGGGCCCGTGACTGTACACCTTATATGGCTTGTATAATACATCGGGGCCCGTGATTGTGCACCTTACATGGTTTGTATAGTACACCGGACCCGTGATTGTACACCTTACATGGTTTGTATAGTACACCGGGGCCCGTGATTGTACACCTTACATGGTTTGTATTGTAAACCGGGGCCCGTGATTGTACACCTTACATGTCTTGCATAGAACACCGGGGCCCGTATTGTGCACTTTACATGGTTTGTATAGTACACCGGACCAGTGATTGTACACTTTACATGGTCTGTATAGTACACCGGACCCGTGATTGTACACCTTATATGGTTTGTATAGTACATCGGGGCCCGTGATTGTGCACCTTACATGGTTTGTATAGTACACCGGACCCGTGATTGTACACCTTACATGGTTTGTATAGTACACCGGACCCGTGATTGTACACCTTACATGGTTTGTATAATACATCGGGGCCCGTGATTGTGCACCTTACATGGTTTGTATAGTACACCGGACCCGTGATTGTACACCTTACATGGTTTGTATAGTACACCGGACCCGTGATTGTACACCTTACATGGTTTGTATAGTACATCGGGGCCCGTGATTGTACACCTTACATGGTTTGTATAATACATCGGGGCCCGTGATTGTACACCTTACATGGTTTGTATAGTACATCGGGGCCCGTGATTGTACACCTTACATGGTTTGCATAGGCTAGCAACCACCAATTAGTTTTACTATACAACTTAACCGATTCCTCCAAATATGGCCATTCTCTCACACTTTCACTATTCGTATGGATGCTGTGGAACATACCTTTTCATAACCTGCAACCTGTCTGCACCGGATTTTCACTAATTAAACAATATGTTCACTTACTCCTAAGAAAGAAAAATTCAACCTTGTCCAGTTCGCCATATTGTTTATCATCAAAGTGTCTTGTGACGTAGTGTTCACATCACGTGACAAGCAGGCTCAGTAATTTGTTTTAAATGCTAGAAATATGCTGGAAACTGGTGTTAGAAACACCCCAACATGTTTCTCAAGTAAAATTGGGCTGTAATGGATCAGGATTTACAAGCAAACTTGGTCTGTGGCCTCAAAACGTCTGCACTATTTTTTTTATACTGGACTACTAAAGCATACCCCGTGGCCGATGTGTACTATATTTAGCTCAGTGATACCTATAGTACAACGGACCCGTGATTGTACACCTTACATGGTTTGTATAGTACATCGGGGCCCGTGATTGTACACCTTACATGGTTTGTATAATACATCTGGGCCCGTGATTGTACACCTTACATTTTGTAATTTAAACACCGGACCCGTGATTGCCACATTTATATACCCGTGATTGAATACACCTACATGTATGTACATACACCGACCCGTGATTGCACACCAATTTTGTATAGTAGTGTATAGAACATCGTGCCCGTGGATTGTGAACACCCTTACACCACCATGTTTTAATAGTAGCACCGTGGCCCTGTGATAGTAGGCACCTTACATGGTTTGTATAGTAAAACCGGGTCCCGTGATTATACACCTTACATGGCTTGCCATAGAACACCGGGGCCCGTATTGATGCACCATACATGGTTTGTAATAGTACACCGGACCCGTGATTGTACACTTTACATTGGTCTGTATAGTACAACTTACCGGTTACCCGTGATTGTACACCTTACATGGGTGGTTTTGTATAGTAACATCGGGCCCGTGAATGTACACCTTGGCACATGTTTGTATAATACACCGGACTGGTGAATGTACACCTTACATTGTTTTTGTATAGTACATCGTGCCCGTGATTGTACACCATTAACATGGTTTGTATAATACACTCGGGGTTTCCCGTGATTAGTACACCTTAACCTTACATGGTGTATAATAGCATCGGGGCCCGTGATTGTACACCTTACATGGTTTTGTATAAGTACACCGACCCGTGATTGTCACACCTTACACCTAGTTTTGTATAGTACATCGCCTTCCCGTGATTTGTACACCTACATGGTTTGTATAATACATATCGGGGCCCGTGATTGTACACCTTACATAGTTATTGTATAGTACAATCGTGGGGCCCGTGATTGTACACTTACATGGTTTGTTATAATACATCGGGTCCCGTCATTGTAACACCCTTACATGGAAATTTGTATAGTGGGACATTCGGGGCCCTGATTGTACACCTTAACATAGGATTTGTATAGTACACCGGACCCGTGGATTGTACACCTTACATGGTTTGTATAATACATCGTGGGCCCGTGATTTGTACACCCTTACATGGTTTGTATAGTACAACGGGACCGGACCCGTGATTGTACACCTTACATGGTTTGTATAGTACACCGTGGCCCGTGACTGTACACCGTAGGTGATGGCTTAGTATAAATACATCGGGGCCCGTGATGTGCACCAAAAGTTACATGGTTTGTCTATATTGTACCACGGACGGACCCGTGATTTGTACACCTTACATGGTTTGTATAGTACACCGGTTGGCCCGTGATTGTACACCTTACATGGTTTGTATTGTACCGACCTGGGGCCCGTGATTGTACATCCTTACCACATGGCTTGCATAGAACACCAGGGGCCCGTATTGTGCACCTTACATGGTTTGTCATAGTACACCGGACCCGTGATTGTACAACTTTACATGGTCTATATAGTACACCGGTTACTCCCGTGATTGTACACCTTTATATATGGATTTGTATGGTATCATCGGGGCCCGTGATTGTTGCACCTCCTTACATGGTTTGTATAGTAAACACGGACCCGTGATTGTACACCTTACATGGATTGTATAGTTAATACACCGGACCCGTGATTGTACACTTACATGATTTGTATAATACATCGGTGGGGCCCGTGATTGTACACCTTACTTATGGTTTGTATAGAATACACCGGACCCGTGATTGTACACCTTACATGGTTTGGTATAGTTAAACCGACAGGGACCGGTACCCGTGATTGTACACCTTACATGGTTTGTAATAGTACATCGGGGCCCGTGATTGTACACCTTACATGGTTTGTATAATACATAACGGGCCCGTGATTGTACACCTTGACATGGTTGTTTAATATGGGGCTAGCACAACCACCAATTAGTTTTACTATACAACTTAACCGATTCGTACCTCCAAATATGCCCAATTCTCTCACAACCCTTTCACTATTCGTATGGATGCTGTGGAAGCCTACCATTTTGACATAACCTGCAACCTGTCTGCACCGGATTTTTCACTAATTAAAAACAATATGTTCCACGTTACCTCCTTATTAAGTTAAAGAAAAAAATTCAACCATTGACCAGTTTCGCCATATTAGTTTTTTATCATCAAAGTGTCATGTGACGTAGTGTTCACAATCACGTGACGAAGCAGGCTCATTAATAATTTGTTTTATTTTAAATGCTAGAAATATGCTGGAAACTGGTGTTAAAAACACCCCAAACATGTATTCTCAATTAAAAATTAGGCTGTAATGGATCTGGATTAACAATCCCCCACGACAAACTGGGTTCTGGGCCTCAAAACGTCTGCACTAATTTTTATACCGGACTACTAAAGCATACCTCGTGGCCGATGTGTACTAATTTTAGCACAGTGATACCTATAGTAAAACGGACCCGTGATTGTCACCTTACATGGTTTGTATAGTACACCGGACCCTGATGTGCTACACCTTATTACATAGTTTGTATAGTACATCCCGGGGCGTTGAATGTTATCAACCTTACATTGGTGTATAGTCACCGTACCCGTGATGTACACCTTACATTGTTTGTATAGTACATTCGGCGGGGGGATCGGGGGCCCGTCGGCGGGGGGGGTTACGGTTTGTGGGGCGGGCCCTCCCACGTCCCCATCACCCCTCCAGACCCCCCCCCCGTAATTTGTTAACAAAAAAAAATAAACAACCCACCCTTGTACCTTACAATGGTTTGTATAATACATCGGGCCCGTGATTGTACACCCATTTTACATGGTAATAATACACCGGACCCTGATTGCACACCTACATAGTTTGCAATAGTTACATCGGGGCCCCGTGATTGTACAACCTTACATGGTTTTGTATATACATCGGGGCCCCGTGATTGTACACCTTACATAGTTTGTATAGTACATCCGGAACCCGTGATGTACACCTTACATGGTTTGTATAGTACATCGGGGCCCGTGATTGTACACCTTACATGGTTTGTATAGTACATCGGGGCCCGTGATTGTACACCTTACATGGTTTTGTATAGTACATCGGGGCCCGATTGGTACACCTTACATGGTTTGTTATTAGTACATCGTGGCCCGTGATTTGTACCATTTACATGGTTTGTATAGGCTAGCAACCACCAAATTAGTTTTACGATACAACTTAACCGATTCTCAAATATGGCCATTCTCTCACACTTTCACTATTCGTATGGATGTGTGGAACCTACCTTTTTCATCAACCTGCAACCTGTCTGCACGGATTTTCACTAATTAAACAATATGTTCACTTACTCCTAAGAAAGAAAAATTCAACCTTGTCCAGTCCGATTATTGTTTATCATCAAAGTGGTCATGTGACGTAGTGTTCACATCACGTGACAAGCAGGCTCAGTAATTTGTTTTAAATGCTAAAAATATGCTGGAAACTGGTGCTAAAAACACCCCAAACATGTTTCTCAAGTAAAAATTGGGCTGTAAGGATCAGGAATTTACAGCAAAAACTGGGTCTGGGCCTCAAAACGTTCTGAACTATTTTTTTATACCGGACTACTTAAGCTTACCTCGGGCCGATGTGTATTTATTTAGCACGTGGATACCTATAGTACAAAGGGAAGTGATTGTACCACCTTACAAGGTTTGTATAGTAATCGGGGCCCGTGATTGTAATTACATGGTTTGTATAATACTCCGGCCGCGATTGCAACCTTACATGGTTTGTTATTACAGGACCGTTGATTGCACACCTTTCCTAATTTGTATTGTACCTCGGGGCCGTGATTGTACACCTTCATGGTTTGTATAATAAATCGGGGCCGTGATTGTACCACTTAAAGTTTGTATAGTTCATCGGGGGCCCGTGATTGTACACCTTAACATTTGGTTTATTAATACATCGGGGCCCGGTATTTGTACACCTTACATGGTTTGTATAGTAATCGGGGCCGTGATTGTAACACCTTACATGGGTTTGTTAGTACAACGGACCCGTGATTGTACACCTTACAGGTTTGTTAGTACATTCGGGGCCCGTGATGGTACACCTTAATGGTCCTGTTAAATTTTACACCGGACTGGTTGATTGTACACCTTACATGGTTTGTATTGTACATTTGGGCCCGTGATTGTACACCTTTCATGGTTTGTTAAGAACATAGGGGCCCGTGATTGTAACCTTACATGGGTTTGTATTAATTTACAACCGGACCGTGAATTGCCCACCCTTACATAGTTTGTATAGTTACAATCGGGGCCGTTGATTGTACACCTTACAATGGTTTGTATAATAATCGGGGCCCGTGATTGTTAACCTTACATGGTTTGTATTAATAATCGGGCCCTTGATTGTACACCTTAATGGTTTGTATTAATACACCGGACCCGTGATTGCAACCTTACATGGTTGTTATAGTTAACATCGGGGCCGTGATTGTACACCTTAATGGTTTGTATAATACTCGGGGCCGTGATTATACACACCTTACATAGGTTTTTTTTGTATGTTACATAGGGGGCCGAGATTGTCACCTTACATGGTTTTGTAATAATACAAAAAATGGGGCCCGTGATTGTTACCCACCTTACATGGTTTGTATAGTATCGGGGCCCGTGATTGTTACACCTTACATGGTTTGTATAGTTCACCCGGACCCGTGATTGTACACCTTTACATGGTTTATATAATAACATGGGGGCCGTGATTGTACACAATGGTTTTGTATAGACACGGACCGTTGATTGTTACACTTACTGGTTTGTATAGTACCCGGGGCCCGTTACTGGTACACGAATTATGGCTTGTTATTAATACTTCGGGGCCCGTGATGGCACCTACTGGTTTTGTATAGTACACCGGACCCGTGTATTTGTACACTTTACCTTGGGTTTATAGTCACTGGACCGTTGATGTACAACCTTATCCTGGTTTGTATAGTACATAGCCACTTTACACGGACCCGTGATTGTACACTTTACCTGGTTTGTATTGTACACGGACCGTGATTGTTACACCTTACATTGGGTTTTTTGTATAGTACATCGGGGCCCGTGATTGTACACCTTACATGGTTTGGGGGTATAGGGTATCGGGGGGTGTACCCGGGGGGGGGAGGGGGGGGGGGGGTTTGTATTAAATTTAATACATGGGGTTTCCGTGATTGTACACCTTACATGGTTTGTTAGTATCGTGGCCCGTGATTGTACAACCTTACTGGTTTGTATAGGGCCTAAGCCACAATTAGTTTTTACTTAAACTTAACGATTCCTCCAAATATGGGCCAAATTTCTCAACACCACCTATTCGTATGGATGCTGTGGAAAACTACCTTTACAATAACCTGCAACCTGTCTGCACCGGATTTTTCCACTAATTAAACAATATGTTTAACTTTACTCCTAAGAAGAAAAATAAACCTTGTCCCGTGATATATTGTTTATCATTCAAAAGTGTCATGTGACGTAGTGTTCATCATACATCGGGCGTGATTCAAGAAAACACCGGTTTCAGCAAATAAAGTTTTGAAATAGTACAAAAATATACGAACGTGATGTAAAAACACCCTTACATGGTTTGGTATTAAGTACATCCGGGGCCCGTCATTGTACACCTTACATGGTTTTGAATTTACCTTAACGTACAAACCGCCCTGAATGATACACCTTACAAGTGTATTATTACCAAACCCCGACTGTCCATTGTACACCCTTACATGGTTTTGTATATGGGAGTACATCCGGCCGTGATTGTACCTTACTGACCCATGTCTGTATGAATGTACTTACCGGACTGTGATTGTACACCTTACATGGTTGATAAACCATAGTACATAAACTGGACCCGTGATTGCACACCTACATGGTTTTGTAAAGTACATCGGGGCCCCGTGATTGTACACCCCTTACCATGGTTTGTATAATACTTCGGGGCCCCGTGATTGTACTTCCTTACATAGTTTGTATAGTACATCGGGGCCCGTGATTGTAAACCCTTCATGGTTTGTATCATCGGGGCCCGTCTTGTTAACTTACTGGTTTGTATAGTACATCGGGGCCCGTTGAAGTACACCTAACATGGTTTGTATAGTAACCGGGGCCGTGATTGACACCTTACATGGTTTGTAGTACCATCCCCCCGGTGATTGTACACCTTACATGGGGTCTGTTTAATACACCGGGATGGTGATTGTACATTACGGTTTGTTATAGTACATGGGCCCGTGATTGTACCCACCATTTTTGGTTTTAATACATCGGGGCCCGTGATTTGTACACCTTACCCTTGGTTTGTATATTACACCGGACCCGATTGACATTTACAGTTTGTATAGTACATCGGGGCCCGTGATTGTTCACCTTACATGGTTTGTATAATACATCGGGGCCCGTGATTGTTACACCTTACATTGGTTTGTATAATACATCGGAGGGGCCCGTGATTGTACACCTTACATGGTTTTGTATAATTCACGGACCCGTGATTGCACCCACCTAATTTGTTTCCCCTGTAAGTACATCGGGGCCCGTGATTGTACACCATGGTTTTGTATAATACTCGGGGCCGTGATTGGACACCTTACTAGTTTTGTATAGACATCGGGGCCGTGATTGTACACCTTACATGGTTTGTATATTACATCGGGGGCGTGATTGTACACCTTCATGGTTTGTAGTACATCGGGGGCCCGTGATTGTTAACCTACATGGTTTGTCTAGTACACCGGACGTGATTGTACACCTTCATGGATTTATTTAATACTTCGGGGGCCCGTGATTGTTAACACCTATTGGTTTGTATTGTACAACGGACGTGATTGGTAACCTTACATGGTTTGTATAGTTACAGGGGCCCGTGACTGTTACACCGTATATGGCTTGTATACATCGGGGCCCGTGATTGTGCACCTACATGGTTTGTGTCGTACCCGGACCCGTGATTGTCACTTTACAATGGTCTATTAGTACAATGGACCCGTGATTGACCTTATATGTTTGTATTAGTAACATCGGGGCCCTGATTGTGCACTTTACTGGTTTGTATAGTACACCGGACCGTGATTGTACACCTTACATGGTTTGTATAGTACACCGGACCGTGATTGTACACCTTACATGTTTGTATGAAACATCGGGGGCCCGTGATTGTACACTACATTGGTTTGTTAATACATCGGGGCCCGTGATTTGTACCCTACCAATGGTTTTGTATAGTACATCGTGGCCCGTGATTGTACACCTTACATGGTTTGTATAGGCTAGCAACCACCAATTAGTTTTACTATACAACTTAACCGATTCCTCCAAATATGGCCATTCTCTCACACTTTCACTATTCGTATGGATGCTGTGGAACCTACCTTTTCATAACCTGCAACCTGTCTGCACCGGATTTTCACTAATTAAACAATATGTTCACTTACTCCTAAGAAAGAAAAATTCAACCTTGTCCAGTCCGATATATTGTTTATCATCAAAGTGTCATGTGACGTAGTGTTCACATCACGTGACAAGCAGGCTCAGTAATTTGTTTTAAATGCTAAAAATATGCTGGAAACTGGTGCTAAAAACACCCCAACATGTTTCTCAAGTAAAATTGGGCTGTAATGGATCAGGATTTACAAGCAAACTGGGTCTGTGGCCTCAAAAACGTCTTGCACATATTTTTTTTTATACCGGACTACTAAAGCATACCCCCTGGCCGATGTGTACTATATTTAGAACAGTGATACCTATAGTACACCGGACCCGTGATTGTACACCTTACATGGTTTGTATAGTACATCGGGGCCCGTGATTGTACACCTTACATGGTTTGTATAGCACACCGGACCCGTGATTGTACACCTTACATGGTTTGTATAGTACATCGGGGCCCGTGATTGTACACCTTACATGGTTTGTATAATACACCGGACCCGTGATTGCACACCTTACATAGTTTGTATAGTACATCGGGGCCCGTGATTGTACACCTACTGGTTTGTATAATACATCGTGATTGTACACCTTACATGGTTTGTATAATACATCGGGGCCCGTGATTGTACACCTTACAGGTTTGTATAATACACCGACCCGTGATTGCACACCTTACATAGTTTGTATAGTACATCGGGGCCCGTGATTGTACACCTTACATGGTTGTATAACACTCGGGGCCCGTGATTGTACACCTTACATAGTTTGTATAGTACATCGGGGCCCGTGATTGTACACCTTACATGGTTTGTATAATACATCGGGGCCCGTCATTGTACACCTTACATGGTTTGTATAGTACATCGGGGCCCGTGATTGTACACCTTACATGGTTTGTATAGTACACCGGACCCGTGATTGTACACCTTACATGGTTTGTATAATACATCGGGGCCCGTGATTGTACACCTTACATGGTTTGTATAGTACACCGGACCCGTGATTGTACACCTTACATGGTTTGTATAGTACACCGCGGCCCGTGACTGTACACCGTATATGGCTTGTATAATACATCGGGGCCCGTGATTGTGCACCTTACATGGTTTGTATAGACACCGGGGCCCGTGATTGTACACCTTACATGGTTTGTATAGTAAACCGGGGCCCGTGATTGTACACCTTACATGGCTTGCATAGAACACCGGGGCCCGTATTGTGCACCTTACATGGTTTGTATAGTACACCGGACCCGTGATTGTACACTTTACATGGTCTATATAGTACACCGGACCCGTGATTGTACACCTTATATGGTTTGTATAGTACATCGGGGCCCGTGATTGTGCACCTTACATGGTTTGTATAGTACACCGGACCCGTGATTGTACACCTTACATGGTTTGTATAGTACACCGGACCCGTGATTGTACACCTTACATGGTTTGTATAGTACATCGGGGCCCGTGATTGTACACCTTACATGGTTTGTATAATACATCGGGGCCCGTGATTGTACACCTTACATGGTTTGTATAGTACATCGTGGCCCGTGATTGTACACCTTACATGGTTTGTATAGGCTAGCAACCACCAATTAGTTTTACTATACAACTTAACCGATTCCTCCAAATATGGCCATTCTCTCACACTTTCACTATTCGTATGGATGCTGTGGAACCTACCTTTTCATAACCTGCAACCTGTCTGCACCGGATTTTCACTAATTAAACAATATGTTCACTTACTCCTAAGAAAGAAAAATTCAACCTTGTCCAGTTCGCCATATTGTTTATCATCAAAGTGTCATGTGACGTAGTGTTCACATCACGTGACAAGCAGGCTCAGTAATTTGTTTTAAATGCTCGAAATATGCTGGAAACTGGTGTTAAAAACACCCCAACATGTTTCTCAAGTAAAATTGGGCTGTAATGGATTTCAGGATTTACAAGCAAACTAAACTGTCTGTGGCCTCAAAACGTACTGCACTATTTTTTTATACAGGACTAACTACATGGACATCGTGGCCGGAATGTACAGGTTTATATATTTAGCACAGTGATCATCCCTATTGTACTTAACGGACCCGTGATTGTACTTACCACTGGTTTGTTATAGTTACACCTCTGGGCCCTGTTGATTGTGACACCTTACATGGTTTAGTATAATACATCGGGGCCCGTGATTGTACACCTTACATGGTTTTGTATAATACACCGGACCCGTGATTGCACACCTTACATAGTTTGTACAGTACATCGGGCCCGTGATTGTACACCTTACATGGTTTTGTATAATACATCGGGGTCCCGTGATTGGAACAACCTTACATGGTTTGTATAATACACCGGACCCGTGATTGCACAACCTTACATAGTTTGTATAGTACATCGGGGCCCGTGATTGTACCCTTAACAAGGGTTTGTAAATACCACTGGACCCGTGGATTGCACACCATTACATAGTTTTGTAAATAAGTACATCGTGGCCCGTGATTGGGTTACAAACCTTACCCATGGTTTGTATAATAACCTCGGGGGGGTCCCGTGATTGTACACAACCTTACATAGTTTTGTATAGTAACATCGGGCCCTGATTGTACACCTTCACATTGGTTTAATAATACAATCGGGGCCCCGTAATTGTTACACCAAACATGGTTTGTATAAGTACATCGGGGCCCGTGATTGAACACCTTACATGGTTTGGTATAGACACCGGACCCGTGATTGTTACAACCTTACATGGTTTGTATAAGTACAAGCGGGGACCCGTGAATTTGTACACCTTACATGGTTTTGTATAATAACACACCGGGGACCCGTTGATTGATACACCTTACAATGGTTTTGTATAGTACCCCGGGGCAACCGGGGCCCCTGACTGTACAACCGTATAATGGGCCCTTGTTATTAATACATCGGGCCCGTGATTTTGCACCTTATATGGTTTGTATAGTAACACCGGACCCGGTGAATTGTACACCTTACATGGTTTTGTATAATACACGGGGCCCGTGATTGTACACCTTAGATGGTTGGAAATACCACCGGGCCCGTGATTGTTTGCACCTATATGGTTTTGTATATTACAAACCGGGGCCCGTGATTGTACACCTTACATGTTTGTATATCAACAGCCCGTGATTTGCAACACCTTACATTGGTTTGTATAGTACCGGGGCCCGGGCCCGTTGTTTTACACCTTACATGGGGCCCTTTGTACCAACAACATTCACCCGTGAACACCACCTTACCCCATTTGAATGTACAATACAAAAACCTAAGGAAACCAAAAAAAAAAAAAAAAACCTTACACCGGCGGCACAATACAACGGCCCGTGATTCAACAACCCAAACATGGAGTAATACACATCAACTGAAGACACCTTAAACAAAAAGGTGTATAGTACAACAACCGGAACCCATGAAGACCCCCACCTAACCAACGTTTTGCCCAACCAAAACAATCACACCTTCACTACCCACCCCAACCCCATGGGTTTGCCCCCCCACCCCCACCCCTACCCCCACCCCACCCCCCCCCCCCTCATTGTACCCACACCCCCCCCCTAACAAAAGGGAACCACCCCATAGTAACCCCACCCACCACCCGACCTTGGAACACTTCGAACCCATTTGGCTTTGATATACAACGGGCCCCCCCGTCCATTCCCCCTACACCCCCCTTATATCCTTTTGTAATACAGCAACCACCCTGAAGTACACCTTACACATGGTTTTACCCAAGTACACCACCCGTCCCCCCCATTGTACCCCCCCCCCCACTTACCATTGTTTGTAACTAAACCCCCCCCCCCGGCCCCCCTGAGTAAACCACCCCCAACCCCCCCACCCACTTTCCCCCCCCACCCCAAAAAGAACACCGGGGGCCCGTATTGTGGCACCTTACATGGTTTTTATCTACCACCGGACCCGTGATTGAACACTTTACATGGACTATAAAAGTAAACAACCGACCCTGATTGTACAACCTTATAATGGTTTTAATATTACACCTCGGGCCCGTGATTTGTGAACCATTACATGGGTTTTATAGAACACCGGACCCGTATTGTACACCATACATGTTTTAAAGTACCGGACCCGTGGGAATGTAACACCTTACATGTTTTTATAATACATCGGGGCCCGTATTGTGCACCGAACATGGTTTGTATAGTACAACCGGACCCCTGATTGAACACCTTACATGTTTTGTAATATACAACCGGGACCCGTGAGTGAACCATTACATTGTTCACCTTACATTTGTGTATAGTACATCGGGGCCCGTGATTGTACACCTTACATGGTTTGTATAGTACATGTACACCGGACCCGTGATTGTACACCTTACATGGTTTGTATAGTACATCGGGGCCGTGATTGTGCACCTTACATGGTTTGTATAGTACATCGGGGCCCGTGATTGTACACCTTACATGGTTTGTATAGTACATCGGGGCCCGTCATTGTGCACCTTACATGGTTTGTATAGTACATCGGGGCCCGTGATTGTGCACCTTACATGGTTTGTATAGTACATCGGGGCCCGTGATTGTACACCTTACATGGTTTGTATAGTACATCGGGGCCCGTGATTGTACACCTTATATGGTTTGTATAGTACATCGGGGCCCGTGATTGTACACCTTACATGGTTTGCATAGTACATCGGGGCCCGTGATTGTGCACCTTACATGGTTTGTATAGTACATTGGGGCCCGTGATTCTACACCTTACATGGTGTGTATAGTACACCGGACCCGTGATTGTACACCTTACATGGTTTGTAAAGTACATCGGGGCCCGTGATTGTACACCTTACATGGTTTGTATAGTACATCGGGGCCCGTGATTGTGCACCTTACATGGTTTGTATAGTTCATCGGGGCCCGTGATTGTACACCTTATATGGTTTGTATAGTACATCGGGGCCCGTGATTGTGCACCTTACATGGTTTGTATAGTACACCGGACCCGTGATTGTAAACCTTACATGGTTTGTATAGTACATCGGGGCCCGTGATTGTACACCTTACATGGTTTGTATAGTACATCGGGGCCCGTGATTGTACACCTTACATGGTTTGTATAGAACACCGGACCCGTAATTGTGCACCTTACATGTTTTGTATAGTACATTGGGGCCCGTGATTGTACACCTTACATGGTTTGTATAGAACACCGGACCCGTGATTGTGCACCTTACATGGTTTGTATAGTACATCGGGGCCCGTGATTGTACACCTTACATGGTTTGTATAGTACACCGGACCCGTGATTGTACACCTTACATGGTTTGTATAATACATCGGGGCCCGTGATTGTACACCTTACATGGTTTGCATAGTACATCGGGACCCGTGATTGTACACCTTACATGTATAGTACATCGGGGCCCGTGATTGTACACCTTACATGGTTTGTATAGAACACCGGATCCGTCATTGTACACCTTACATGGTTTGTATAGAACACCGGACCCGTGATTGTACACCTTACATGGTTTGTATAGTACACCGGACCCGTGATTGTACACCTTACATGGTTTGTATAGTACATCGGGTCCCGTGATTGTACACCTTACATGGTTTGTATAGAACACCGGACCCGTGATTGTGCACCTTACATGTTTTGTATAGTACATTGGGGCCCGTGATTGTACACCTTACATGGTTTATATAGAACACCGGACCCGTGATTGTGCACCTTACATGGTTTGTATAATACATCGGGGCCCGTGATTGTACACCTTACATGGTTTGTATAGTACATCGGGGCCCGTGACTGTACACCTTACATGGTTTGTATAGTACATCGGGGCCCGTGATTGTACACCTTACATGGTTTGTATAGAACACCGGACCCGTGATTGTACACCTTACATGGTTTGTATAGAACACCGGACCCGTGATTGTACACCTTACATGGTTTGTATAGTACACCGGACCCGTGATTGTACACCTTACATGGTTTGTATAGTACACCGGACCCGTGATTGTACACCTTACATGGTTTGTATAGAACACCGGACCCGTGATTGTACACCTTACATGGTTTGTATAGTACATCGGGGCCCGTGAATGTACACCGTATATGGTTTGTATAGTACATCGGGGCCCGTGATTGTGCACCTTACATGGTTTGTATCGTACATCGGGGCCCGTGATTGTACACCTTACATGGTTTGTATAGTACACCGGACCCGTGATTGTACACCTTATATGGTTTGTATAGTACATCGGGGCCCGTGATTGTGCACCTTACATGGTTTGTATAGTACACCGGCCCCGTGATTGTACAACTTACATGGTTTGTATAGTACACCGGACCCGTGATTGTACACCTTACATGGTTTGTATAGTACACCTGACCCGTGATTGTACACCTTACATGGCTTGTATAATACATCGGGGCCCGTGATTGTGCACCTTACATGGTTTGTATCGTACATCGGACCCGTGATTGTACACCTTACATGGTTTGTATAATACATCGGGGCCCGTGATTGTACACCGTATATGATTTGTATAGTACATCGGGGCCTGTGATTGTACACCTTACATGGTTTGTATAGTACATCGGGGCCCGTGACTGTACACCTTACATGGTTTGTATAGTACCTCGGGGCCCGTGATTGTACACCTTATATGGCTTGTATAGTACACCGGACCCGTGATTGTACACCTTATATGGTTTGTATAGTACACAGGGGCCCGTGATTGCACACATTATATGGTTTGCATAGTACATCGGGGCCCGTGATTGTACACCTTACATGGTTGGTATAGAACACCGGGTCCGTGATTGTACACCTTACATGGTTTGTATAGCACACTGCGCCCCGTGATTGTGCACCTTATGTGGTTTGTATAGTACACCTGGCAGTTGATTGTACACTTTATATGGTTTGTATAGTACATCGGGGCCCGTGACTGTGAACCTTATTTGGTTGGTATATTACACCGGGCCGGTGATTGCACACCTTATATGGTTTGTATAGTACATCTGGGCCCGTGATTGTCCACCTTGTATGGTTGGTATAGTACACCTGGCCGGTGATTGTGCACCTTATATGGTTGGTATGGTACATCGGGGTTCGTGATTGTACGCCTTATGTGGTTTGTATAGTACACCTGGCAGGTGATTGTACACCTTATATGGTTTGTATAGTACATCGGGGCCCTTGACTGTGAACCTTATTTGGTTGGTATATTAAACCGGGCCGGTGATTGCACACCTTATATTGTTTGTATAGTACACCTGGCAGGTGATTGTACACCTTATATGGTTTGTATAGTACATCGGGGCCTGTGATTGTACACCTTATATGGTTGGTATGGTACACCGGGACCCGTGATTGTACACCTTATATGGTTGGTATAATATACCGGGCCGGTGATTATACACCTTATGGTTTGTATAGTACACCGGGCCGGTGATTGTACACCTTATATGGTTGGTACAGTACACCAGGACCCGTGATTGTACACCTTATTTGGTTGGTATGGTACACCGGGACCCGTGATTGTACACCTTATATGGTTGGTATAGTACACCGGTGCCAGTGATTGTACACATTATATGGTTGGTATAGTACATCGGGGCTCGTGATTGTACACCTCATATGGTTTGTATAGTACATCGGGGCCAGTGATTGTACACCTTATATGGTCGGTATAGTACACCGGGCCTGTGATTGTACACCTTATATTGTTGGTATAGTACATCGGGGCCAGTGTTTGTACACCTTGTATGGTTGGTATAGTACACCGGGGCCAGTGAGTGTACACATATGGTTGGCATAGCACACCGGGGCCTATGATTGTACACCATATATGGTTGGTATAATATACCGGGGCCCATGTTATACACCTTATGGCTGGTACAGTACACCGGGCCGGTGATTGTACACCTTATATGGTTGGTATAGTAAACCGGGGCCAGTGAATGTACACCTTATATGGCTGATATAGTACACCGGGGCCCGTGATTGTACACCATATATGGCTGGTACAGTACACCGGGACCCGTGATTGTATACCTTAGGTGGTTGGCATAGTACAGCTGGCCCTTGATTGTACACCGTATATGGTTGGTATGGTACACCGGGGCCCGTGATTGTACACCTTATATGGCTGGTATAGTACACCGGGACCCGTGATTGTACACCTTATATGATGGGTATAGTACACCGGGACCCGTGATTGTACACCTTATATGATGGGTATAGTACACCGGGACCCGTGATTGTACACCTTATATGATGGGTATAGTACATCGGGCCCGTGATTGTAAACCTTATATGGCTGGTATAGTCCACCCGGCCTCGTGATTGTACACCTTATATAGTTGGTATAGTACACCGGGCCCGTGATTGTACACCTTATATAGTTGGTATAGTACACCGGGCCCCGTGATTGTACACCTTATATGGTCGGTATAGTATACCGGGCCAGCGATTGTACACCTTATATGGTTGGTATAGTACACCGGGCCCGTGATTGTACACCTTATATGATTGGTATAGTACACCGGGCCCGTGATTGTACACCTTATATGGTTGGTATAGTACACCGGGCCCGTGATTGTACACCTTATATGGTTGGTATAGTACACCGAGGCCCGTGATTGTACACCTTATATGGTCGGTATAGTACACCGGGCCTGTGATTCTACACCTTATATGGTTGGTATAGTACACCGGGCCCCGTGATTGTACACCTTGTATGGTTGGTATAGTACACCGGAGCCAGTGATTGTACACCTTATATAGTTGGTATAATACATCGGGCCCCGTGAGTGTACACCTTGTATGGTTGGCATGGTACACCGGGGCAAGTGATTGTACACATTATATGGTTGGTATAGCACACCGGGGCCCGTGATTGTACACCATATATGGTTGGTATGATATACCGGGGCCCGTGATTATACACCTTATGGCTGGTACAGTACACCGGGCCGGTGATTGTACACCTTATATGGTTGGAATAGTAAACCGGGGCCAGTGATTGTACACCTTATATGGTTGATATAGTACACCGGGGCCCGTGATTGTACACCATATATGGCTGGTACTGTACACCGGGACCCGTGATTGATATGGTTGATATAATACACCGGGACCGGTGATTGTACACCTTATATGGTTGGTATAATACACCGGGACCGGTGGTTGTACACCTTATATGGTTGGTATGGTACCCCGGGGCCTGTGATTGTACATCTTATATGGCTGGTATAGTACACCGGGACCCGTGATTGTACACCCTATATATGATTGGTATAGTACACCGTACGCCGTGATTGTACATCTTATATATGATTGGTATAGTTCACCGGGACCCTTGATTGTTCGGCTGATCTATTTGTCCCTTTATATTTGGTTCATTCAGGACATATGTAGACCACTGATTTGTCCGGAGCTGTCGATAGCATACAACGGCGATTGTTTCTACACCGGCATTGACGACACGCCCCGTACTGTATCATTCCGCATTGCTGTCGCAGCTGACGATAACATGTTCTCCATGCCGAGGCTTCACAGTCAGCTAATGTTCGAGCGGTTTTTGTCTTACTGTTATCCTTGGTCCAGTTATTTGTGTGACATTGAGATCGCCATAGACGAATCTCTATTACCAACAAACTCTGAAACGCGGGACTATTTTATGTCGGTTGGATTTCAGAAAAGTAGCAATGAACTTACTAGTCTGAAACATGTAATGTACGCAAACGAGTTGATATCCGCATCGTCGGAAATTGTTCTCGGAGTGAAAATAAAAACACACTTACTGAAAGGAATAAATTCACGACAGTACCAGTACTCGGACAAATGGCGCTACCTGAACCAGACGTGTAATGGGGAATTCCATGTGATCAAAATCTGGTGCCCGACAATTGAACTGTCAGAGAGTGACTTCCGATATGCTGTTGCCAGCACAATTCTACCGGAAACATTCGAGTTCAACAATCAACACGATGTAGCTGGGAACCTGACGGTTGCCCGCCAGATCTGTAGCCGGGACTATTTGCAAGCGTGGATGGATTCGTCGTCACCCGCCCGCGCACTTGTAACTCGCCATATTTGCCTCATGTTGTTTTGTTATAGTATGTATTGTTTAACCTAGATATATTTTCAACTAATTAAATTAATTTTGTATTGCGATGGTTAAATTGATCATTAAATCAGGTCTTCCATATCCCATGTTAGAATATAGGGCGACATGACGTGTTAATTGGCATTATCAAGGTGGAGGATCACGTGGTTTCCGAACGGCATGATGACGTCATGTTTTTTAGATGTGTTTACAGTAGATTTCCTTTAATATCTTGATAATGGAATGACATGTTTATGAAATATACCGCAGCAAATGCGGTACACGTTGCCCTTTATTGTACAGGCGGCTTTAATCTCATAATTATGTCGTTTTGACGAAGAATCGGTTACCGTAAATGTAAATATAAAATAGAGCACGTGAATGCAAGAATTAAACGGTACTGGATTCTTTGTGAAATCTATAAGTTATTGTAAAGAACTTTCAGAGCACCCATAAAATACGTATGCCATCGTATTTGGCGCGCTACATATCAAAATCCGCCCGTTTGTTAGGAAGATTTTAATGAAAATATACTGTAAAAATGACGTCACAGATTACGTCACGTCGGAACATCGGGTTCGGAAACCACGTGATCACACAATTTTAACGGTAGATTCGAACCGGTTTTCCGATCATATATGACCCTATGGATGACCTAAAAAAAGAAAGCAAAACAAAAAATATTATTGAAAAAATAACTAGCGTTGCAAACGCTAGTTTTGCTAAATATAGCAGGTCATATTGCCCGCGAATCTAGTCACGTGACAAACTTGTTTTGACTGGACACTACGTCGACTACGTCAGCGATAATTTTCAGTAATCGCATTGTCAAATTTTGGTTATTTTGCTTAAACAATTATGTGTGAATCATGTGTCAATTATGGCTGTGACTGGATAAATGGGGCTTCTAGGTTTTTCAACCAGTGTAGATCCAGATCAGCCTGTGCATCCACACAGTCTGATCAGGATCTGCACTGTTCGCCATTGCATCTATCAAACATTCGTCATGCTTCTAACAATGAATATACACTATCAGACAATGTGTGTGCTATTTGATCAGAAGCTACACTGGTCACAAAAGCCATGATCACGGGTCCCATTGGTCCTGAATTTTGATGGGATTCCTTGTCATTCATCTCCCATGGTAACGTCTGTACAAAATCACAAATTACAAATTGGTCTTACGCCTATCGATATCGATGCGTAGGGGGGGGGGGGGGGGGTCCATATCACACCAAAGTCTCTTGGCCCCAGATTCAACTATCACATACAAGAAAGTCAATGACGTACCTGAGCGTCAAACCAGGTCTCCGGTCGGGATTCCGGTAAGGATGAATCCCGATCGTTAAATTACCCATGGCATGCTCCCACCTGCCACCCACCCGAGGTTAGCAGAATTACAGAGGCTAAAACTGTACTTACACATTTAATATTTAACAAGCTACACGTAAATACATTCTGACCACGTGACGCATTACCAATCACCAATCTATATATCTCTGCGCCCGTATTGTTTCACTCTAATTCTGGTAATAAAGTCTATTTCACCTCTTCGCATCTCCGTGCAGTCTTCTCTCGCTACACGGAACGCCTCGCCCCAACGACTTTCTTTTATATCGATAGGCGTACTGACTTCAACCTGTCTACAATATTCAGAAACGGATTTTCTTAATTCTTTGAAATGTAACAATTCGTCATCGAAGTCAGCTCCTTCTTTACGTATTTGTTTTTTCAACCGTAGATAAAAGTATGTATAGAAGTCATAATCAACCTTTGCATATCGTTTGTAGAACTCCCGATCAAATGCTTTAGATAACATCGATTCGTTTTTCTTACGTGATACATTCTGGTCAATGAATACGATGTCTTTAGTTTGCCAGTTGAGATACCTCCGCATTATTATAATAGATTCCTCCATGTACTCGGCTATCAACATGACGCTGAATTCCTTGTCCAGTTTAGCGAGGTACCTGGTCACGGCCGCCGGGTTATATTGTCTGATGACCTCCTCTGGGAAACCGTATTCTATTGCCATCCGGTTGTTCGTCCACGAACTCGACAGTCGCTGTGGTTCGTACAAGGACGGGTTGCGTAGGAATTCTGACGCTGGAGAATTCGCGTGGATCTTTTTGAAGATGTACATAGGTCGAAAGTAGTTCAATATGGATTTATACAGTTCAAATGGCTCTCGTAAAATACCAATGAAAACACTGTCTGCTGGCATGAAATATCTAAATGAATCGTAATTATAAAACACATGGTTGCATAAAATGTCATAGGTTTTGTGATCGGGAGGCGGTAGGATATTTGAATTTGTCAACGACTCCCGTAAACTAATTATATTCGGATAACCTGCTGGGTTTTTGGCTGGCGCCAAAACAAATGTCAGGTTTCTATACCAACCAAACCGTAAAAATATATTCTGAGCAGTAGAACTCGCTGCTTTGTGCAATTTCAAGAACGCAATGTGTTGAACTTCATTTCCGCGCGCATGATGGTGAGAAGATTCGGTCAACGACATTGTTGTTCTGCCTTCTTCGCTCTCTGGCGTTTCGTGCAGTTCAATGTTAAAGAATGTGCCCAGAGCTGCACGTCTGTCTTGTACGTGTTGACCATGGTGTTGGACGGGGATGGAATCTGTCACGGAGAGGTCCAGAACAGACAGCGTGATCAGGAACACTCCCACCACTGTCAGCAATATCCTGCAACGACAGAGTCGACCAGGGGCGCGTTTCACTAAACTTCGTACGACTAAAACGTTCGTAAGTGCAAAATTATGAGTCTGTAAATGTCACATTAACAATGTTTTCTTGTAAACAATTATTGGATTTACATATTACATATGAAGCCTATGCTCAATAAATGTAAATCCATGAATTGAAATTTCCAGACGATCCTAAATTTGCCCTTACACATAATTATTTCAGTCTTACGAAGTTTGGTGAAACGTGTCCCAGTTCTTGATGTAATTTGTGGATGTGACTGGAGAAATGGGCTTAATGGAATGTGTGGCCAGTGTAGCCCGTGATCAAATAGCATACTCATGTATCCTGATACTGGTCTATATTGCTTGTTAGAAACATGACTGGTGTTTTCTTGATGGAAAGGCGAACAGTGTAGATCCTGATCAGACTGTGCGGATGCACAGGCTGGTCTGGATCTACACAGGTCGCAAAACCCGTATTAAAGCCCCGTTTCTCCAGTCACGGCCACATTGGGGATTAACCATTTCACTAATGGACATCTTACTCTGATAGTTCCATGCTTATTTCGGGACTATTATATTAATCAGAAAAGGGGAAGAGTCCGGTATTTAAAATATCGGATACTATACTGACAAATACTGCAGATTCAGATGAGTCGGCTTGTTGCAAGCCTGGGCCCGGTTGTTCAAAACACCAGTTAGCTTAACGGACTGTTAAATCCTTAACGGACTGTTAAATCCTTAACTGAATGGTTAAAATCTCTGTTAAAACAGAGATTTTAACCATTCAGTCAAGGATTTAACAGTCCGTTAAGCTAACGGATGTTTTGAGCAACCGGGCCCAGCTCATCTGGATCTACAGTGTTTGCAAGCATCAATAATGATCTTTCTAGTGTTGAAAGTGTTTAAAGGTACATGCCCGCTCAGTAGGCACAAACGGTTCTTTATAGGAATTAAATAAGTGTATAATTGTGTCACTATTCCACCAGTTCTAAAACAAAATACGAGTGCACGCTATACAGATATAATCATTTAGTAATATTTATTTTGATGATAGTGACGCGCGGTGGTATCAGCGATTTTAAAATGCAAATGAGGCATGATATTTTTTAAATATTTATACTAATTAAATGCGTCACCTGAAAAAACAATATCTTCTACAGATTATCAAGTATGATCATTGCACATCAAAAAATAAATACAGTGAATAAATAGTAATGTCCGTCAACATTTTATGGAAACACAGTTATCGCGCCTCATATCAGTGTGGAAATTTACGTCTATAATAATGCCAATCAATACGTGGGGTAATGGTGAATGAATGTTCATTTTGCCAGAAAATATCTCGGATGATGTCTCTGCACGTAGTCTCAGATGCTGTCTCGGATATCCAGTACTAGTTTGTTTACTTTATGGACCGCAAATGACCAATCAAACACACTACTTAATTTGATATGCTAATGTTCTGACCAATCCAATGGTCACAAAATGATTTTCAGATTCGTCTATTTATGAAAAGGGGGTGTTTTTGTTCTAAGAAATATGAAAATTACTTGCAAAAAGTGCAGATCCTGATCATCTGGATCTGCACTGTTTGCATAAACCGCTATAGCGGGCTTTCGGGTTGAAAGGGTTAACAGGGGAGACATTTTCATAAAGTATTTATGATAATGCTGTGCCAGGAGGCATACTTTTAGAATCTTATGTTCGTTAGTACGAGAGAATGGGGTTTCATTCTGAACACTCGTCCAATCATAAATACAGTTAGTACCATGGGCATTTTTTTTCTCTTTTTGCCAAACCCGATTTTTTTCATGAGACTCGTAGATCAAATGGGATTCAAAAATACAATACAAAAATACAATACAAAAATACAAATCAGCAAATATCTTTAAAGGTGCTGTATGTGAGATGATGACTCAGCTATTCTGTATAATGTGTGTGGTTTGTCGTTTGATTGGTTGCAAATTGACTTTATATATGAACAAAACATACACGTTTATTTAATCAAATCCATAATCATGTCCATATACAGGTATAAATAGGGAGATGATCTGATCATGTAGTTCCACTATGGCAGCACAGAGAAGTACAACGTGGAAAAAAAACAATAAAATTATTTGTATAGTCACCATATTTATTAAATTTGAAACAATTAACGCTCGGGTATATGGTGTACGAACGGGGTCAAAACTAAACGTACAGGTGCAGCTATAAAAAATATACAGGTGCACCTGTAAATATACAGGTGCAGCTGTAAAAAATACAGCTGCACCTGTAAAAATACAGTTTAGTTTTGACCCCGTTCGTACACCATATTAGTATGGTGTACGAACGGGGTCAAAACTCAACATACAGGTGCACCTGCATTATTTTTACAACTGCACCTGTAAATGTATAGCTGTACCTGTAAATGTATAGCTGTACCTGTAAAATGTACAGCTGCACATGTAAATGTATTGCGTACCTGAAAATGTAGCTGTACATGTAAAATGTACAGCTGCACCTGTAAATGTATAGCTGTACCTGTAAATGTATAGCTGCACCTGTAAATGTATAGCTGTACCTGTAAATGTATAGCTGTACCTGTAAAATGTACAGCTGCACCTGTAAATGTATAGCTGTACCTGTAAATGTATAGCTGTACCTGTAAAATATACAGCTGCACCTGTAAATGTATAGCTGTACCTGTAAATGTATAGCTGTACCTGTAAAATGTACAGCTGCACCTGTAAATGTATAGCTGTACCTGTAAAATGTACAGCTGCACCTGTAAATGTATAGCTGTACCTGTAAAATGTACAGCTGCAGCTGTAAATGTATAGCTGTACCTGTAAAATGTACAGCTGCACCTGGTAAATGTATGCTGTACCTGTAAAATAATATGTACAGCTGCACTGTAAATGTATAGCTGTACCTGTAAAATGTACAGCTGCAGCTGTAAATGTATAGCTGTACCTGTAAAATGTACAGCTGCAGCTGTAAATGTATAGCTGTACCTGTAAAATGTACAGCTGCAGCTGTAAATGTATAGCTGTACCTGTAAAATGTACAGCTGCAGCTGTAAATGTATAGCTACAGCTGTACATGTGCAGCTGTATATTTTACAGGTGCAGCAGCTATAAAAATACAGCTGCAGTTATACATTTACAGCTGCAGCTGTACATTTTACAGGTGCAGCTATACATTTACAGGTGCAGCTATACATTTACAGGTGCAGCTATACATTTACAGGTGCAGCTATACATTTACAGGTGCAGCTGTAAAAATACATGTGCACCTGTATATTTTATAGCTGCACCAGGGGCCCGTTTCACTAAACTTCTTACGACTAAAATGTTCGTAAGTGCAAAATTATGATAGTCTGTAAATTGCACGTTAATAATGTTTTCTTGTAAACAATTGATGGATTTACATTTATTGAGCATAGGCTGCATATGCAGCCTATGCTCAATAAATGTAAATCCATCAATTGAAATTTACAGACGATCCTAAATTTGCACTTACGAACATTTTAGTCTTACGAAGTTTAGTGAAACGGGCCCCTGTACGTTTAGTTTTGACCTCGTTCGTACGCCATACGGGTAAGTATCTTATAATTTCCTTGCACAGATCTGCTTGATATTTCACTTCACACACTCATTGCTCTAATGGTCCTCCAATTTAACAATTCGTTCCGTCGAATGAATAATTCGTTCCCACGATATAACAATTCGTTCCCACGAATTAACAATTCGTTCCGTGGGAACGAATTGTTATTTCGTGGGAACGAATTGTTAAATTGAGGGAACGAATTGTTGATTCGTGGGAAAGAATTGTTAATTCGTGGGAACGAATTGTTAAATTGAGGGAACGAATGGTTATTTTGTGGGAACGAATTAATAACAAAAATAATTCAACGTCCCCTGCGGAGCTCGGTAGTATCTGGATAAAGACCACGTGTTCGAAAAAAATAATAAAACGAGTGACTATACAATAATATGTGTTAACGATGCTTCCTTTCGTAGGTTATTGGGAATTATTATAACAATGTTAGTTGCGAAATCACTTTTAATAAAACTAAGTTTTCGCTGGTCGCAAATACATGTAAAGTACATGTATATGTCAGGGGCCCGTTTCACTAAACTTCGTACGACGAAAATGTTCGTAAGTGCAAATTTAGGATCGTCTGTAAATTTCAATTGATGGATTTACATTTATTTAGCATATGCTGCATATGCAGCATATGCTCAATACATGTCAATCCAATAATTGTATACGAGAAAACATTGTTGATGTGAAATTTACATTTATCATAATTGTGGACATACGACCATTTTAGTCGTACGAAGTTTAGTGAAACGGCCCCCAGATCTAGACTTAATGAAGTCATTGAATTCTGTAATCACATTGGCGTAATTCTTACTGAACGGCGAACGCGGTAGACGCGGATCTAATGCTTCAACGCAGTTTTGCTGATCTGGATCTACGATGCTAACTGTTGTAATGTATGTTTGCCAGACGGCGGAATACTGTAATACAAACGTTTTTAAAACGTTGTTTATTGCTGAAATTGCCCGATTGTTTGCCGTTTCAACAATACAATTTACAATATACAAATAAGAACATAATTACGGGTCACCGGCGGAGAAAATGCACCTTAGTGGTCAGTGTAAATTCAACATGTTTGATCATATGTGGATGTGATTTGTGACCGGTATAGCTCCTGGTCAAATAGCATATACTCCTCTGGCCTGATAACGAGGTATGGAAGGTTCTTCGAGTCAATTACCACCTTTAAATATAAGATAACTAACTAAATATAGTAATAACGATATAACTATACTGATTGCGAGAAGTATCACTGGTGTTTCTTTGATGGAATGGCGAAAAGTACAGATCCTGTGGATGCACAGGTCGCAAAACACAGAAGCACCATTTCTCCATTCACAGTTACATATACGTACACAGTGATCCATACAACAATGTTACCCACGGGCATAAATCATGTTTACTCAACAGCATTGCGACTAGTATAGACCCAGATGAGACTGCGCAGATGCTACGCTGGGACTACGCTGGTTGCAGACGTCATTTGATACATTTCCTCCGAAGGTGGCGCAACTATATTAAGGCTATACATTTTACCAGTATTATGTTATATGGCATGCATTGAACTTATGACCAGATCTTACCCAGTATGCAACTACGACAAAAATAGGCTTATTGCATTTGCGACCAGTTCAACATCAGACAGTCCCGTATACGCGCAGTCAGACCAGTGTAACATCAGACAGTCCCGTATACGCGCAGTCAGATCAGTGTAACATCAGACAGTCCCGTATACGCGCAGTCAGAGGGTAACATCGGACAGTCTCGCATACGCGCAGTCAGACCAGTGCAACATCAGACAATCCCGTATACGCGCAGTCAGACCAGTGTAACATCAGACAGTCCCGCAATAACCCCCCTCCTCCATGTGGGATGTTTGGTGTGATAAACGTGTTTCCTTAAAATGTTAACGGACATTGCTATTCATTCTCTGTATTTATTTTTTTGATGTGCAATGATCATACTTAAAATCTGTCGAAAATATTATTATTTCAGGTGACGTATTTAAAGGTACGTGTCCACTCAATAGGCACAAAATGTTCTTTATAGGAATTAAATAAGTGTATAATTGTGTCACTACTCCAACAGTTCTAAAAATTACGAATGCCCGCTATGCAGATATAATAATTTAGTAATATTTATTTTACTGATAGTGACTCGCGGTGGTATCAAGCTATTTTCATATGAAAATGAGGCATGATGACTAATAATAATTAAATGTGTCACCTGAAAAAAATAATATTTCGACAGATAAGTATGATAATTGCAGGTAAAAAAAATAAATACAGAGAATAAATAGTAATGTCCGTTAGCATTTTAAGGAAACACGGTTATCGCCCCTGATCAGTGTGAAAATTTACGCCTGATATAAAAGGTATGGTAATGCCAATCAATACGTGGGGTAATGGTGTACAGCGGACACTCGTAATTTTTAGAACTGGTGGAATAGTGACACAAGTATACACTTATTTAATTCATATAAAGAACATTTGTGCCAACTTAGTGAGCATGTCCCTTTAACAGGCTACAGGAGTGTGCTATTTGACAAGGAGCTACACTGGCCACATATCTCATAAGCCCCATTTCTCCAGTCACCGCTACATC
The DNA here is from genome assembly GCA_029237695.1 of Conchocele bisecta. NCBI lineage: Eukaryota > Metazoa > Mollusca > Bivalvia > Lucinida > Thyasiridae > Conchocele > Conchocele bisecta. Next base: position 88,105,555 of record CM055270.1, read on the forward strand.
TATACGAACAATAACAGCCGGAATGAGCATACTCACCAAACACCACGTGTCTTCATTATTTTCCAAGGAACCCTCATCTACAAACAAAAACACTACAGTGTATAAGGCAATCAATGTGAGTTTGGAGAGTGAACTAAGACAATGTGCATGATCACGTGGTTACAACAATAACAACGTCGCCCACTCCGAAGTCAGTATTATTTTATATTTTCATTAATATGCAACGGATTTTGATGAAATATGGCGCAGCAAACGCGTCTTCAAGAGCTACATTTGGTGGTCCATGGAGTTCGGCACAGATTTATGTCGTTTTTGCGAAGAATCGATTTCCGTGTCGTTAGACACGGACATCGATTCTTCACAAAAACGACAGTAGTTTGGGCGAAAATACAGAGACCATCAAATGCAGCTTAACAAGACGCGTTTGATGCGCCATATTTCATCAAAATCCGTTACGTAGTAAGGACAATATAAAATAATACGTTCTTTGAATCAGATGGATTCTGGAAGATTCAGTACTTGTTGTTGTTGTTACTACCACGTGATCATACACCTTGTAGGATAATGCACTATGAGAATGAACTAGCGAGGTTAAATTAACCGTTTCATAACTCCTTCATTTAAAGCACACATTTCAACTGCAGGGGACGTAGAATTATTTTTCTTATTAATTCGTTCCCACGAAATAACATTTCGTTCCCTCAATTTAATAATTCGTTCCCACGAAATAGCAATGATCTCTGAATTTAACAATTCGTTCCCATGAAATAACAATGATCCCTGAATTTAACAATTCGTTCCCACGAAATAACAATGATCCCTGAATTTAACAATTCGTTCCCACGAAATAACAATTCGTTCCAACGAATTGTTAATTCCAGGGAACGAATTGTTAAATTGAGGGAACGAATTGTCATTTCGTGGGAACGAATTGTTAATTCGAGGGAACGAATTCATATATCGTGGGAACGAATTGTTAATTCGAGGGAACGAATTGTTAAATTGAGAGAACGAATTGTTATTTCGTGGGAATGAATTAATAATAAAAAATCCATGTCCAGTGCGGGGCTCCGTAACCAATACTAAATTCGGAAAGAAAAACGGGCCAACGGCCATTGGCTTGACACATTTTCTGGGCTCATATGCCCGGGTTTGGAAGGTCTGCGAGCCAATTCCTACCCTATTTGGTGGTCTCTGTATTTTCGCCCAAACTTCTGTCATTTTTGCGAAGAATTGTAAATGTGGGGATGGGAGATTATGCACATCTGTGAATGCGACTGGAAAAACGCAGCTTACGGGTTTTGTGGCCAGTGTAGATCCAGATCAGTCTGTGCATCCGCACAGTGTGGTCAGGATCTGCACTGTTCGCCATTCCATCAATGAAACATCCGTCATACATCTAACAAGCAATGTAGATCGTTATCAAGGCCATATGAGTGTGCTGGTTGGTTTGGATCTACACTGGTCGCAAAACCCATAAGCCCCATGTCTCCAGTCACAGAAATTCATTGAAATACAAAAATGCCTCTAATAACAGGGGCCCGTTTCACTAAACTTCGTACTACTAAAATGTTCATAAGTGCAAATTTAAGATCGACTGGAAATTTCAATTGATGAGTTTACATTATAGAGTATGCAGCCTATATGCAGCCTATGCTCATTAAATGAACATCCAATAATTGTTTACAATAAAACATTGTTAATGTGAAATTTACAGACTATCATAATGGTGCAATTACGAACAATTTAGTCGTACGAAGTTTGTATATTCCCGTCTCGTACGAAGAGTTTTTATAAATTTACTTCACATATTAATGTGGTTCATGAATGCTACTATATTCTACATACATGTGAGATCATTAAAACTGAACAAATTCACCATTGCTTTCTCAAAATCGGCCGGTAATGCCAACTGTGTTGTCAATTTTAGTGTTGCACGTACGAACTTCTTTGTCGTACGAAGTTTAGTGAAACGAGCCTCCGAATGCACGTCTATTTTGCCTACAAGCGAGTTAATAAGTACGCACGGCGAAAATGATGCAGAAGTATACTTTTTTTAATGCATTTTTTTTTTTTAAATTTGAACCATTTAATTTCTTTCACATGGAAGTGATGTTTTTCACCGAGTTTCCCTACCTTGCTTTAGTTTCCCATTACCACCCTCTCGATGTGTGGAAAACTTACCTTCTCTGAACCGCCGTATCACTTGCAATCGCCAACTTACAAGATCTGCGCCATATGTGTGCCCAGTATTTTATTGCTCACTGGTAACTATTGTATCAAGTACTCCTGTCACTTATTCAAGTATTCAATCGACGCCATCAGGTCATTGTCACTTTCCGCAAAACTGTCGTCAAGTACCATTGTATTTACCGTTGTCATATATTATACATATGTATTCAGTCTGTGTATTGATACAACTGCAACGCCCTATGTGACAGCCAGAAAATGTAGGTTAAAGCTGCAGAATTACTATCCGGAAACGTTGAATGTCGGCCATATAACTTGCTGTTGGCTCCATCTCACATAGTCCTATAGTATTATATCATAGGCGCACTCGAATCATATGTCCTGACGATGCTCTTTTTGATGTTTAAAGACATATTCAAAACGACCTCTGCCTGATAAATCATATATGTATACTCGAGTCAATATGCCCTGCTGACACTTGTTTAAAGTTTCGTTCTGTTAATCAAGACAATGCTTACGTATTCGATTATTGTGCCACGTTTGTATACGTCGGCGTTTCACGAGGAAACGTAACCAGCGCGATGTTTGCCCACACGAATAGGGGACGAGCCGTGTGAAGGGGACGAGACGTGTGAAGGGGACGAGCCGTGTGAAGGGGACGAGACGTGTGAAGGGGACGAGCCGTGTGAAGGGGACGAGCCGTGTGATTGTGTACTGTAGAAGATGTGCGACATCTAATTGATGATCTTTACACAATTTACGATATTTTCCATAAATGATATCGAAAGTTGACGAAATTTTCATAGCAAATGCGGAATTAAATTCCGCATTTGCTATGATAATTTCGCCAACTTTCGACGTTATTTACAGAAAAATATCATAATTTCTGTAAGTACTTTTCATCTTATGTACAAAACCGCATGGCTCGTCTCAACTATGGACATGAATTGTGCATGCAGCCATATCTGTCGAAGTGCTACACTACACTACACTGCACTGCACTGCACTACACTACACTACACTACACTACACTACACTACACTACACTACACTACACTACACTCCACTCCACTCCACTCCACTCCACTCCACTCCACTACACTCCACTCCACTCCACATCCACTCCACTCCATCACTCACTCACTCACACACTACATACACTACACTACACTACACTACACTACACTACACTACACTACACTACACTACACTACACTACACTACACTACACTACACTACTCACCACACCATCACCACACCACACCACATTATACTATACTACACCACACTATACCACACCGCACCGCACCGCACCGCACAGCACCGCACCGCACCACAGTGCACCCAATTAAATTTGCATAAAAACCAATTGAAATCGTAGCGAGTATCAAAAAGCGATGCACATTCTGTGCTGCAGAAAACAATAAACAGACCACACATATGGCATATTTTTCTTATTTTCCATGAAAACACATCTTGGTATTACATTTGAACAATTCTCATGAAATGCCAAGACATGTTTTCATTTCAAACTATTCAATAATTGCGGTCTGTTGATGTGTAAACAGTAGTCTGATTTTATTTTACCCAATTCAAATTTCGAAATACATAATTGCTTCAGAAATGATGGAGTGACAATACTCAATTACTATTCCTTATCTGGAGCCCTGGACATACATATACATTGACAAGTACACTTTGAAAATTGCTTCATTGGCGTGAATTATTTTATTAAATTGCACCACATTTTGGATGTTGTCTCTGGCATCAAGTGACGACACTGATCAGACTGCGCTCCAGATCAAATAGCACGCGCCTGTTGTCTGATGACGATCTATATAGCTTGCTAGATGCACGATGGGTGTTTCAATGATGGAACGGCGAACAGTGTAGATCCTGATCAGACTGTGCGGCATGCACAGGCTGATCTTGATCTACACTCGTCGCAAACCCCATAAACGCAATTTCACCAGTCAGAGCCACAAATTAGTATTGTCCAATGATAAAATCGCACAATAACAAAGTTATTTCAACGCTACAGGCATTAAGTTAATTATTGGAGTAAATTAATATAATTATTGTTTACCGTCCTTCGGGCATTGAAGTCGTGCCATTGTCTACCCATGGCAATAGTTACGTGTATTGTATTGCTACTCGTTAAGGTAAGGTTATATCGGGCAAATGAGTTAGATCTCGTTTTAACTGCTGCATTGAGGTGAAAATCCCAAAATCGGAACGGAATATTTACATCGAGAACAAATATATTCTGCCAGGTCCATACCACACCAAAGTCGCTTGGCCCCGTATCATATGTAACGGACATAGGCCAGGATTTGTCATCAAACGCCGTGTTTTCCACCACCCTATTCTGAAACACAACCAGTTATATCATTTTAAATGTTTCAGAAGGCATTATTGATATATGAATATTGTTAATGACGATTATGATCCAGTTTATATTCTGCTCTTTAACCCTTTCATCCCTAAATAACTGGAATGGATATTGATATGTTAATTTTGCAACCAATCCAATGGTCACAAATTGATTTTCAGACTAGTCCATTTATGAAAAGTGGATGTTTTTTTTTCCCTCAATAATATGAAAATTACTTGCAGAAAGTGCCGATCCTGATGAGATGTTTCAGGCTCAACTTATCACTCATCCACTCGTCCAGATTGGATTTCAACTCACACATTCCTATATGTTTTAATGTTCATGCCGCATTATCTATTCAAATTACCACTCGTCCAGATCGAAAATTCACTCGCCAATACGAGTGGACGAGTGCATTTGTCTAGGATTGTGTTTCTACCGTTATTGTTTTTGTATATCGATTTTCGACCATTTATTTGACAATTGAATGTGTAGCCTGGTCAGTTGGTGCGTCAATTTCCAAATGCCACCACCTTATACAGTCCGCATATCTCCAGATAAGGTGCGTATTGCAGTATTTTACGCACTAATTCTAGCAGAATACGCACTGATTGTCAAAAGTGGGAGTACAAAATACTCACACCAATGTGAAAATACACGTTGATTTTCTAATTGAGTAGTGAAAATACTGTAATAAAGTTGAAATTTACTTAGTTGCAGCTCAAATAAGTGAATATTTAAATGCGTTTTATGTTTGTTATCATTCGTTCCCTATTTAATGTAGACATTGTGGGATTGTTGGTGAGTATGATTTTCGGATTCAGTAGCCGATTGTCAATCAAAGCTGGTTGCCTGTGCTTAAAAAGCCGCTGGATGGAACAAATGGCGGCCATTTGTCAAGACAGCCGCCTATCATTATTATATTGTTTTATTAAGGACTGTTAACTTTCAGTCTGATCAATATTAACCGGGTAAATTGTTACAATTAAGTCACACTGTGAATGTAAAATGGTTTATAATACACCTTACATTTAATTACATCAACAAATGGCAATATATTTCAAAATGGCTGCCGAAATAGGCTGTTTTACAACACTTAGACATGCATACAGTTGAAACACATATACATGTACATTGCTTTCCCTCACAAGTAAATGGAAAATACAGGAGATAGTGATGCAATATCCTGCCACAAATGTCAGAAGAGTCATAATGGCCGCTAAACTGTTCTTGTTTAGTTCTATTCTTTACTGTACTGTATGGAGTTGTTATAAACAGCATTTCATACACAAATTACATGTATCCATACACGTTTGATATACACATCAAATCATTTGATAACATACATATCCAGGTATACAATGCTATAATTATATTTTCAAAATGACCGCCAAAATTATCACATGTTCAATAATATTGACGATGAAGCTACAGTTTTCAGTAATTAAACAACACTAGCATTGTTATGTATAGAGTGTTTATTATCAAAGACAAATACAGAAGTATTTCAATAAGTTTGAGTATTGAAGAAATGCTTAACTCAAAGGGTTTGCAAAATGGATTGACTGTTGACAAGGAGTACACTTTTATTATTGGGCTCAGCCCAATAATAACATTGTACTCCTTGTCAACAGTCAATCCATTTTGCCCGCTGTCTAGTAAATGCGATTAGTAACGATCACACTTCTCACAATTAAGCGAGCCTGATGATCATTGGCCAGGGCAGTATGTGTTATGGTATGATGAATGACATGGGTATGTTTATTGCAAACATGCATGTCTTTCTCCCACATTAAGGATCCCGCATATGTCTTCACATGTGCCAATAATTAACCCTTGGTCGTGAGTTGAAAACATTGGAAAATAAACACAATACATGGTAACGATATACATGTATAAGTAATGCAGTCACTGGTGTAATCATTTCTACATTAAACACCGCATGTGCTGTATTTATTTTTCTAATTAAACATTATTGAAACTAATACCCCCAAAAACTTAATCATATACTGTGTCACCATTGCTGTCAGTTTCAAGATAACCATCAACATTGTCGCTTTTGCAATTAGGATGTGATATGTACGGATCTATATATACACTTTTAATACAGCTTAACTTGCTTAAATAGTTGATAATACCCTTATACCGAGGAGGTCCCGCATCTTACGATGACACCATAATGTGTTAGCCCATGTCATGTACTCGAATACATGTCTCTGGTTGCTATAGTAATGGAATATGATTGTCCATCAGGGGTATAATAAAGACAACCTTAGGGATAATTCTTAGGTGGATCCAATACCACATATGGGTATAAGGTCGCAAAGACACGTCTATTAGCTACAAACTACGTGTAGTATGTATGTGCTAAACATGTAATGTAATGTAAATATAATACTGCATTCAGGAAATAAAAGTACACATGGTACATGGTTATAGTTTTGATATCATTAGAATGACATTACCTGTTGTCAAATAGAGAAATATATATTCCAATCACACCGAAGAGCCAGCAAATACATAACTGTGGTACAATGCGGCAGAAAATGCCTTCCACAAACCCGATTCTGACCGCCTGCGGAAATACATGTAGTTAGAATGCCATGTAGACAATAGTTCAATTGCATAGTAAAATCCAAATGTAATGTGTCTCGATGGAGGCTATGTGATATTGTTTAGATGAACATTTTGATACATTGCATGATAATTATTATGTTGTGGAGATTCGTTTGAACGTGTGTAATACTCGGGGCTCAGTTAGAACTCTTTCTTGACCAAGAGTGGAACGCGATACCACATAATGAAATCCAGACATGTATCAGGTCCATTCGTCGCCGCTGTATTGGAGGCCATACGCGCTACTGACTTATGTGTGACTTTGTATGGTAACCCCTACGTGATTGGCAACGGTCTGACGTCAGCATCTTGTGGCTAACTTGACATTTTGTTAATGAAAGTATCACAAGACATTTGAATTTCATGTTGTCTTTGAGAATAAAGTAACATGTAATGTTTACAATACATTTATTCACAATCATATGTATGTATCGTTTCTTTTGTGGCTACGTATATCTCTAGATATCTTTAACATACTGTTGCTTTTTTTTTTACACCAGCCACGATAAAAAGGGACTTATTTAGTTTCTTACTAGTGGAGGTCGGGGTGGGCTAGTATACATGCCCAAGCAGCAGGTTACACTGTACTACTACTTGTTATTTTCTGTCATGCCCTTATATGAGCCATTTGTCTACCCACTAACGAGTTATTTTTAATTACGGCGCGTGTTAATTGGTGTTAAATCGCATTTTATATGCCGCGACCAGAAAGGGTATTTTCCGACCTCGTACTATTTTTACCAACACGCGTCACGTGACACGGTCAATCATATCACATATTTGACATGCGCAGTGAAGTATCGGAAGTTGAGAACAAAAATCTCTGTTCGAGTCCAAATCTAAATCTCCACGTAACTCTTTCCATTTGGTGATTTGGTCGCCAACATTAACCACTCTCTCTCTCTCTCTCTCTCTCTCTCTGTACTGCCTGTCCCTCAGACATTTCGCCTTTTTTTTTGGCCGACGCCGTTTCATACAATTTCCGTCCTGGACGTTTCGACATGTTGATAATCTTGTTTACATATTGGGAAGCCTACTGGCGCGCGTAGTATACTGCGCATGCGCACCGCAAGCCGTGATGTGAAAGTCGTCGTCCCCGCACATTATCAAAATAGACTGTTACCGCCGCGCGTCGCTAACAGTAAATTGATAATTAATAAATGATTATATTTGTATAGCGGGCACTCGTAATTTTTAGAACTGGTGGAATAGAGACATAATTATACACATATTTAATTCCTATAAAGAACATTTTGTGCCTACTGCTTGGGCATGTACCTTTAATGCACCCTGGTATGAACATACCGTTGTCGTTATAGTTCGGGGTAATCGCCATGAATGCGGCGCATCGTGTTAATTTTTCTTCTCGTGGTTGTTATATATTATAACCTTATTCATGTCGGGTTCAGCTTGTAGAAAATTACGGTGCCATTTATTTCCAATTCAGTTCAATGTCACTTCAAGGTCATTGAACATCAAGACAAATTTGATACTATATATACTTTTAAAACATATTCATTAATACATTTGGCATACACAAGTGTCAAAATTTTCATTGATAATGATAATAAATGTATGTGTGGAATAGAATAGCAGTCATCAAATGTCAATATCCTAGTAGGTCGTGGATGTGGATACGTTTAAATTCAACAATCAAACCGCATATGTTTCTTATTCTTTGCCATACTTCCGCATTTATAAATCTAAAGACATGTATTTCTAAAGCAAAATAGCTTAATAAATGTATGTATGCTCCCTATGCAAGGGTGCATATTGCGTTGCCCTTGAGGTTCCGTACGTCCGTACGTCCGTCCGTGTACATTTGGAAAGTCAATGTTTGGAGGACTTCCTCCAGTTAGTGTCCATGTTTTACAAACACAATGTCTAGTTATGTAATGTATTTGTATTTACTTGTGTTAAGTATACCATATACTCATTATACTGGTCATCTACTGAATATGTTTGTCAGGTTTCATTAATTAAAATAATAGTAGTATAGCACATGTCTTATGAAATGATAATTTCAATGTCATGCCTCATAACGTTTATATTTACTTATTGCTACCAATTAATTTATAATAAATGCATATTCGTACGCAGTTCATCATGACTCATGCATGGCTATATGCGATAGTTAATGTGTACGCGTGTCATGCTGCTACCCTTGAATTTGTGTATTGTGTATGTATGTTTTCATGGGTTCCTTGGTCTCCTCTCTGTATCTTCTTTTCTAGTTTTGAGAAGGTCACAGTCTGGTTAAGATAGAAAATCGAAGCATATTTGACTGTAATTCAAGGTCTGTGGTAATGTAGTATAATCATTACTATTTATTGGTGGGACCGCGCTCAGTTACTTACGTGACCCACATTGAGATAGCATCAGAAACAATGCATTACAATGATCTCTAGCTAACAAATCATACAGACCAGCACTTATCCACAAAAGTCTTAGCTTTCTTCATCATAATGATATCAGATCATGTATAGTTCATAATGTATGCTGGCTAGCAGGCGTCTTGATCTGTTGTGCCATCCGACTATGCTGGCTCTTGATAACAAACAGACAAGTATTGCATTGTATAAGTATACTATAGTTTTGTCTTTACAGTACATTGTATTGATGAAAACTGATTTAGTCCATGCAGGTTCCATGAATATCGTCACTATATAATTGAATGGAATGGTGCTTAACGGCCCATCAACACAAAAGGGTATCATTTAGGGCCAACATCACTATATAACTCTACATGCCGTTTATGAAACACATAAGCAGAGCCGTATAACGAAAATATTAGTCCCTGGTATGGGGTACTCCTAGGCACTCTATAAACCTATGTACTGTATGTGAACACCTAGTCTAGTGAGCAACTCCTTATAACCACAATGACAATTAGTTAAGTATGTTCGAAAATCTGTGAAAATATTCAAATTAAGTCATATCCTCGTGTAACTTGTTCACACAAGTGGGTGGTTGATCGGCCCAACATGACGGCGTAACTTAACGGTAGGGATTCCTCCTTATAGGAAACACGATTTGCCTGGTTCGGCCCTCAGGTACGTTTTTATCTTTGGCTCTTTTGTTACCTGGGTGTTGAATTGGGTTATTTCCCATTATGCAAGTAGTAAGATTACTGATCCTACTGCTTTTGGGAGGGGACCAAGTGATTCTGGTGTGGCGAGGACCTGCCATCAGATCAGGATTATTCTGATTTCGGGGCTGAATATATAGTTTTATATTGTAAATATTCAGTTCTGATTTTGGGTATTTTCCCCCTATTTGTACATGTACTTGAACATGTAAATGTACTTGTACATGTAATATATAGGATTTAGTACTAAACCCATTGACCCGGCCTTAAATGACCTTAGCTGTTGATAGGCCGTTAAACCCCAACAAACAAACACACAAACAAACAAATACACATTAAGGAGAATGCATGTATAGATATTGTAAAACATCATAGAGTATGTGACATAATTTGCATATGTTACTTCGCATAGTGCTGGATTCTGTGAAACTGGCTCTGTGGCTATAGACACAGTATGTGCGAATAAATGTGAATATAAGTAAGCACTATCTATAGTGATGGTCTAGTAACATAAGGTCGTAACTGCTATGCTTTAGCATAGCAGTTACGACCATGTGTTACTAGACCATCGATATATCTGAAGTATGTATATACTTGACTAGCAAATGTGATATAGAGTAAAACCATGACACGACTTATCGAATTTTGACACATTGCTGTGTAGTGTATTTTTAGAATCTTTGATATTGAATGCATGGATTAAAGCATCCACATGAAGTTCACTATTGGACTTTTTCACTGGTCTATTGTTGGCAAATCGTTTTATTTTGGTGGCCATTTTGAAAAGTAAACATGATTGCCTGATTATGTCGTTGCTAGCAAATACATTATTAGCAATCGCAGTTCATGTTGGCTTATTTCATTTTTCTTAATCAATGTAATAGATTTGTGCACCGGCATCACAACCGGTTTTAGTATACCTGTATTTATAAGAAAAGGCAGACTGGCGGCAATTTTGAAATATAAATATGGTAACGTATAAGAACGGCATCACTACATGTCTTATACGATACTCTAAAATACAAATATAGGTATATATATATATACATGGAATTACGCTCATACGTGTCTTACATATGTATATAGATATATACATGGAATTACGCTCATACGTGTCTTACATATGTATATAGATATATACATGGAATTACGCTCATACGTGTCTTACATGTGTATACCAACCTATTTGAATACGTCGCTTTTTGGCGGGCATTTTGAAAATGTAACCGCCATACATTGAAAAGTAGTGCATGTTTCTGCTAGTAAGATGCAGAATATCTAAATTATCATATCCATATCATTATTCGGACACCAAGAATGCATGAAATTCAATGACCTTGAAATGACATTGACCGTGGTTTGAAAAAATGGCACCCGGATTTTTTGGAAACCTTATACATTCAAGTATATACAATCATAGGGTGACAACAAATAACATGAGGTGCCGGATTCGTATAGGTAGCCTCGATCAATTAGTTTCGGAACACCTAACGACATGTGCGTACTTCATTCAGTGGAACAGCACATTTCAAACAAAATAAATCAATAAAGTAGGAAAACTATTCAATTCAGATAAAAACTTACCATAGGAATTACAAATTTCCGATTATTTGCATTTTTTCCAGACGCTCAAGTTATGGACGTCACTAGCTCGTTACGTTACCCAGTCTAATCGATTTCGGAACGATTTGGCTACTCGAGTATTACTCCCGGGTACCATACTCGATGCCATCGAAATCATGCATACTCGTACTGAAGATGTTATTCAACATATCAAATCGCCTTAAACATGTTAATGGGTGTATTTAAATATAACAGTGTATTCTTAAATATGTTTCTATAATTATTTTCATCCATTCCTTTGCTCATTACATTCGTGTCTGCCCTGGTCATGCTGATGTGTGAATACGGCCGATACACGTTCCTCTGTTTAGTTAGTGCTGACTACAAGTGTTTGACACATTGCTTCTTACATTATCAGTGGTATGTTGCAAAAATTATTCAGACAATGTTACTTTAAAACACCATTATGCCATAAACTTCGTATGCTGAAAGTTTACACATCCCAGTTGATTTGTTTTTAAAAACTAACTAACTTGAGTATCATACAAACCGATCGAATTTAACCCTATCTTGAAACTAGGTCATGTATGTTTACTGCAGCAGCCGCAAGCCAGTAGGGTTGGCAACGTTACCCGCCACATAGGGGCCCTCTGGTAACCCCTGGTACTACTGCGAAATATGGCCTCTGGTTACATCCAAACTAGAGGCCCTGGTTATTATATCCACTTTTTGAAAAACATGAATATATTGCTTTTGTTATGTGTGTCCGTCCGTCCGTCAGTCCGTCGATACGTTCATTCTTTTCTATGAGTGTGAACACTTTTAATGTATAATAGCTGCTGCTGTTTAGAGCTATACTTCGTATGTAACATCCTTATAGTGTATACATGTGCAAAGTACATTTTGATTGTCGATTCCTTCCCCGGTTCATGGGTTATTACCTCCCCATTTTTTTACTTAGACTTTGGCAATTTTGTCTTAAAAGTTGTGAAACTTTTTGAAACCGTAATAGCCGCAGGCGTCATACTTGGTATGTCGCTTTTGTATGGTTTGAAGAGATTCCCGACAAAAGGGGCCCTTCACCTGCCATATAGGGGCTCCAGATAACCGGCCAAATAGGGGCCCTTCACCTGTCATATAGGGGCACCCATGTAACCCGCCAAATAAGGGCACCCAGGTAACCCGCCAAATAGGGGCCCTTCACCTGCCATATAGGGGCACCCATGTAACCCGCCAAATAAGGGCACCCAGGTAGCCCGCCAAATAGGGGCCCTTCACCTGCCATATAGGGGCACCCATGTAACCCGCCATATAGGGGCACCCATGTAACCCGCCAAATAGGGGCCCTTCACCTGCCATAGGGGCCCTTCACCTGCCATATAGGGGCACCCATGTAACCCGCCAAATAGGGGCACCCAGGTAACCCGCCAAATAGGGGCCTTTCACCTGTCATATAGGGGCACCCATGTACAGTACATTCATTTTCGTGTGGTCTTTTGTCACTGTGTCACCGCGGACAAAACGTATTTACAGTGGTCGATCACCGCGGGCATAGCCTGCCTGTCCCCCGCGATCGCTGTTTCAGACAGTGGGGTCGCGGTGACAGCATCCCCGGTCACTGCGACGCACTGCCCTAGCGTTATCATGGTGATTCGACGTGATCGTTCACGGGGGATCACCGCGATTGCGTACTTACCTGTACATAATATGCATGTACATTTGCAAAATAATAATTTGTTTTTGTACTATAAACCATTAATTAAGTGCGCGCATGTGTGTGTATGTGTGCATTCGGCCTTCGACCAACTCGTCCGTAAGCCAACTCATAATAATACACAATAGCGACATGTCCAATGTTCATCAGCTGACAGTCGACAGGTTGCGGTTGCGGCATGCCCGTATGTAGCCGCCGGCGGGGGGGGGGGGGGGGGTGGAGGAGGAGGAATAAGTTGTGCACTCGAAATCTCACGATCGCAACCTATGCAAGAAACAGCGAACACGCGAGGTTGTCACATGTCCCTAACACATGTCGCTAACAGGACACGTACACATTGTTTTAGGAGACGATTCTTATGTGCAGCCAAAACATGTTTTTATTAAGAAATAGAACAAATGTGGACAAACATCAGTAGTTCTTGACAATAAAAACATAATAATCGTCTTAGGAGACGATTCTAATGTACTGCCAATATATGTTTATTGAAAAGAAAACGTTTTCGCCTCGTGATCGCGCGCTTTTGTGAATGCGATGCCGCCGTGCCCACCTATCCCAAACTAGCACATTTGCGACATATCATTTTCTGTCTAGCTGCACACCTGATGGTGTTTACAATCGTCTGTCGGTAATCCAGTTTCACGTGCAAAGTGTGACCTGGTGACCGATATTTAGAATTCTGCAGAAACAAACATATCATCAAAGTACTGAAAGTACTGAACATAGGGTACTACAAGATTAAACTAGATTGATTGATTGATTGATTGATTGATTGATTGTTGGTGTTGCAGTTTCATTAACCCTTAAATGTACATGCACAGTGGCAAAATAAACATTCATGCGCCATTATCCCACGTACTGATTGGCATTATTATACATTTTATATCAGACGTAAATTTACACACTGATATCAGGGGCGATAACCGTGTTTGCTTAAAATGTTAACGGACATTAATATTTAATCTCTGTATTTATTTTATGATGTGCAATGATCATACTTTAAAATATGTAGAAAATATTATTTCTTCAGGTGACGCATTTCTTCAGTATAAATAATTAAAACATATCATGCCTCATTTGCATATGAAAATAGCCCGATACCACCGCGCGTCACTATCAGTAAAATAAATATTACTAAATGATTATATCCGTATAGTGGGCACTTGTAACGTTTAGAACTGGTGGAATAGTGACACAGTTATAGACTTATTCAATTCCTATAAATTACATTTTTGGCTTACTGAGTGGACATGTACCTTTAAAGCGCTGGAAACGACAATTGTCGTCTGCTGTTTTAAATATTTTTATATTTTCTCCTCAAAAACATACCGAGACGATTCTACTGCGCTGCCAAAACAGGTTTTTAAAGAGATTAAAATATACAAAATGAGCAGACGGCAATTTTATTTTTCAGCGTTTTAATGGTTAAGGGGTAAACTATTGATATGGCACAACTTAAAGTTCAGTATGCACTGCTACAGTATGTACCAAAACATTCCACACCATTACAGATTATGCATAGCAATATCAGAAAAATACGGTAACACATATACAAGACATCATCAATTCAAGTATACAGATTCCAGATATCTATGATCATTATAGATATATTGAAAACTGATTGAAGAGCAATAGTTACAATAATTCCGCCACGGAAGCGGTGTCGCGCCTGAAAATGCCTTATCGGTACATAGCAAAGTTTACTTCTGTTTTATGAATGAAATAGTTGGCCCCGGATCGAGTATACCCTATTTGGCGGGTTACCTGGGTGGCCCTATTTGGCGGGGTACATGGGTGCCCCTATATGGCAGGTGAATGGCCCTATTTGGCGGGTTATATGGGTGCCCCTATTTGGCGGGTTACATGGGTGCCCCTATACGGCAGGTGAAGGGCCCCTATTTGGCGGGTTACCTGGGTGCCCCTATTTGGCGGGTTATATGGGTGCCCCTATACGGCAGGTGAAGGGCCCCTATCTAACGGGTTACCTGGGTGCCCCTATTTGGTGGGTTACTTGGGTGCCCCTATATGGGAGGTGAAGGGCCCCTATTTGGCGGGTTAACTGGGTGCTCCTATATGGCAGGTAAAGGGCCCCTCTTTGGCGGGTTACCTGGGTGCCTCTATTTGGCGGGTTACATGGATGCCCCTATATGGCAGGTTAAGGGCCCCTATTTGGCGGGTTACATGGGTGCCCCTATATGGCGGGTGAAGGGCCCCTATTTATCGGGAATCTCTACAAACCATACAGAAGCGACATACCAAAATGTTTCACAACGTTTAAGACAAAATTGCCAAAGTCTAAAAACATGGGGAGGTAACCCATTAACCGGGGAACGAATCGACAATCAAAATGTACTTTGCACATGTACACACAATAATGATGTTACATATGAAGTATAACAGCTGCAGCTATTATACTTTAAAAGTGTTCAGATTTACTAGAAAAGAATGAATGTACCGACGGACGTACGGACTGACGGATACACATGACAAAAGCAATATACTCATGTTTCTTCAAAAAGTGTATATAATAACCAGGGCCTGTTATACCCTTAGTTGGCAGTTTACGGGGCCCCTATTCGGCTGGTAAAAAGGGCCCCTATTTGGCGGGTTACATTGGGGCCCTATTTGGCGGGTTACATGGGTGCCCCTATATGGCGGGTTATATGGGTGCCCCTATATGGCAGGTGAAGGGCCCCTATTTGGCGGGTTACCTGGGTGCCCTTATTTGGCGGGTTACATGGGTGCCCCTATATGACAGGTGAAGGGCCCCTATTTGGCCGGTTATCTGGAGCCCCTGTATGGCAGGTGAAAGGCCCCTATTTGTCGGGAATCTCTACAAACCATACAGAAGCGACATACCAAGTATGACGCCTGCGGCTATTACGGTTTCAAAACGTTTCACAACTTTTAAGACAAAATTGCCAAAGTCTAAGTAAAACAAGGGGGAGGTAACCCATGAACCGGGGAAGGAATCGACAATCAAAATGTACTTTGCACATGTATACATTATAAGGATGTTACATACGAAGTATAACTCTAAACAGCAGCAGCTATTATACATTAAAAGTGTTCACACTTACTAGAAAAGAATGAACGTATCGACGGACTGACGGACGGACGGACACACATAACAAAAGTAATATATTCATGTTTCTTCAAAAAGTGGATATAAAAACCAGGGCCTCTAGTTTGGATGTAACCAGAGGCCTTATTTCGCAGTAGTACCAGGGCCCCTATTTGGCGGGTAAAAAGGGCCCCCTATTTGGCGTGTTACCAGAGGGCCCCTATGTGGCGGGTAACGTTGCTAACCCCTCTCATTCCAGCTCAGTCTGTCCAGCTGTGAAAGCTGCTAACAGTTTTAATGTGATAAAAAGGTAGTTTAGTTAACCTTATAAGTGTGATGACAAAAAGTAATAAGTCTTTTGAACATATTTAACCCCCATGTACAAAACAAAGGATAAATCACATGTTTAATGGTGATTTTCCACATGTTTTCCTGTGGTGAATGAACTTCTGTGTTTTCCAGTTACCCCATCGAAAAACGGCGGTACAATTCGTGAAATCAAGCGCGCTATACGTTATATCCGGTGGTGTTCCGAAACACATTGTGTTCCATTTCACATTGATTGACGATACAATTGCCCCCGGACACGGGACAGTACTAAAAGTGATTTACCCTTTAATTATTTTTCTCAACTGACACATATTAGTTAAATTGTTATTAAATTATAAAAAAAATGTGTGCTTTTTAATCCAACTTCAGAACACTTATTTTATGACAAGCATTGAAGCAACAGCCCACCATAAGTTTCTGAACCTATGTTACTATTTTTAGATATTCTAGGAAATGACAGGTCTGTTTGAAGGAAATATAGATAAAATGTCAGTAAAATATTATTCTTTTTAGCGTGCAATGATTTATTGTATTGATCACGTGATAGTACAGAGGATACAAATATATATACATGTACTTCAACACAATAACATAAATCGACCTTTGACATGTTTTGTTGTGCTACGTCAGACGACGCATTGTTGTTGTTGTTCCCGTTGTATGTCGTGAATTTCAGCCGCTGACTTTCCGGCTCAACATCTCTTGTACCGCCACACAGATTGTGAGAACAAGGTTACAACACATTCTGGTTGACCTGTACCGGGTCTAAGAAATACCAAGCACTACAATATACCAATACCAAGGTGTATGCTCACGTGGTTACAACAACAACAACAACAACAACTGCAACAAGTATTGAAACTTACAGAAGCCCTCCGATTGAAAATATGTATTCTTATATTTTGTCCTTATTACGGAAATATGGCGCATCAAACGCGTCTGGTTAAGCTGCATTTGGTTGTCTCGGTTCTTTGGCCTAAACTTCTGTCGTTTTTACGAAGAACCGATTTACGTGTCTACTGACACGGAAATTGATTCTTCGCAAACACGAAATAAGTATGTGCCGAACTCCCGGGACCGCCAAATGCAGCTCATGAAGACGCGTTTGTTGCGCCATATTTCAACAAAATCCGTTGCCTATTAAGTAAAGTATCAAATAATACTTAATTTGGAGTGTGCACGCTTTAAACACTTTCAGCCATTGTTGTTGTTGTTGTAACCACGTGATCATGCACCTTGAATATGTTGGCACAGAGTGGAGCGCGTGGCTGTAGGGACTGTATTCTGATTGTAACATGACCACAATGACACTTTTCGTATAAAAATAAAAAACACCATTCAATAAAGTAGTAGTAAGGGAGTCAAAATGATACCACTTACCGTGATATCATTTATAACCCTCTACAATACTCCCACCACCCCCGAAAAGCAAAAAATTGGTTAACGAAGAAAATTGTCTCCCGACAGCAAATTTATGAATTTTTGGAGAAAAACAATTTGAAAAGAGGGAGTCAATATGATACCACCTCCAACCAAAAGTTGGTGGTGGTATTGTAGTCCCAATTATATTGGTAATTGACTTTTGAAAAAAGTCGAAATCATTAATGCAAGTACAATAGTTTATATTCCAACACCCCATTTTTCTCCTCCGATATAGCTAATTTATTTCGCAGATCAGCAACTAATTCTACCAGCTCTAGTCTACCACGTTCACCTTTAGCCACCTGACAGCGTAGTTGCTTATGTCTACAAAGAGTTTGGGCACTAACGAATTTACAAGGGCATCTGGGGCATTGAAATTGTGGGGGACACAAGGAAACTTTCTACGTCTCGCTAGATGCCTTCGTAGATAGTCTTTACACGTAAACGTCTTACAACAAGTCACACACTCCATTATATATATATATATATATATATATATATATATAACCTATGAAATTTATCTGTTCAATTGGACGTGAAAAAAAACATGATGTAAATTTTTCACGTCCAATTGACCAGATAAATTTTATAGGTTATACAAAAGTATACATACAAAAGTATATACAGAAAATATGATAACGCCAGAAACTAGAGCAGAAATAGAAAGTTTGAGAAGAGAAGCCGAATCTCTAGGGATTACTTATAGTAAACGGTTGAGAGTTAGGGGGTTGACAAAGCTGATAAACGCCACAAAGAATAAGGTGTTTATGAAACGGTTTACCCGCGCCTATAAAAGAGGGGCATTTAATGATATATCCAAAGCGGAGGAAGTTGGTAACAGAATTAAAAAAGAAAGTATTGCGGAGTTAAGGGCTAGTGTAATAAAACCTTCAAGCAACAATAAGTTGTCTCAAATTAGACGCACAGGTGACCAAATACCAAATAATAAGAAAAAATCTATAGTGGAAAAAGGTGAAGAAATATTGGGGGCTCACGATGAAACATTGGAAAAGGTAGAAAATGGAAGACGGGTAGTTACATTATCCTTTCGTAAAAACATTGGCATTAACGGGTCTGAACGCATGTCCGATAAACTCGCTCCTTATATAACAACCAATTTTTATTTGAGATATTCATATTCTTACAAGCTAGAACATATGGAAGAAACTAAAAATGGAAAACCTGTAACTATAATAATGCACAACAATCTCGGTAGCGAATCACTATCATCAATGAAAACCGTTAAAAAATGGCTGTCAGATAAGGAGCAAACACGAATAATGTCCGATAAAATAGACAGACAAAATACAAAGTGGAAGTTTGTAAGATGGGTAGAGGTTTTCGTAAAGCTAATACAGGGTAGTAGGGGAATATATTTGGGAATACAATCCAAAGAAGCAGCAGGAGGAGAACTTCCAGAATGGCTGAAGAATAAAAAAGTTATGTATTCTTTAGATAAGTACAATGACGACCTTTGTCTGTTCAGGTGTCTAGCTATGCATATGACAGATAAAAGACCCGACAGATGTACAGAAAAGGCGAAAGAACTTAGTAAGCAATATTTTGGTAGTAATGTGGTTTCACCAATTCCTTTTTCAGATCTGAAAAAGGTTGAAGAGTTTTTTAAAATCGGTATAGAAGTATATCAACCCACAGAATGTAACGTATGGTGGTTGAAAAAGGTACCAGCACACTATAAGGCAATAGGTAATGTAATAAACCAATGACAATAGGACTGTTTAATAATCACGCATTACTGATAAAAAACCTTAAAAACCTATCTAAAATTTACGCCTGCGATAATTGCAAGCAGAAATTCACGAAAGCGAGTAATATGAAGAGACACGGACCAACATGTGTGAAAGGTGAGACAAAAGTAATATGTGATGGTAATTATTTAGAGCGCCCGCGTTCGTCGTTCAAGAAAGCGTTCTACCCAAAAAGTTCTAACAGTTATGGGGCGATCGATTGGATGTACTCTGTGGAAAAGCGGGAGGGAATTCACATTCACCACGAACAGTCTTGACACGGGGGTGAAAGATGGGTTTCAGGAGCTCCAGTAGATGGATACTGTACAGAAACCAATACCGTATATCAATATCACGGCTGTTACTGGCACGGGTGTGAGATTCATGCAAAGCATAGAAAAGAAGAACGCGCATCCACTATGAGAAGAGATACATTTATTATAAGAAGCAAAGAATTCAACCTAGTAGTTATGTGGGAATGCGAATTTCAAAGAACGGGTAAAGACATAAAGATCGGTTGCGACACTACTCTATCCATATCAGATAATATACGATTTTGAGGCATATCTCAACCCAGAATTTGAAACTCTCGGTAATAATCTAGAGTACGAAGCCGAGCACGTTCCGGTAAGCGTTAGTATAGGAGATAATTTCTCAGGAACAGTAACTCATATTTGTGATAAAGATCCCGCAAAACTTATAGAAAAATTCATAGAAGATTTGAAAGTCAGGGGAAAAGCTATAAGAGAAGAAGTGTGGTCAAGATATGGGTTTAATACAGAACATTTACGTAAAAAACCAAATCGCCAAGATCGAACAGTGGATAGAGCAAGTACCGGTTATAGGTTTTAACAGCAGTAAGTACGATATAAATTTAATAAAGAAATACCTAGTAGGCGAACTGGCATCAACAACAAAGAAAGTAATGGTTGGAAAACGTGCAAACGCAACAATATTTCTATTTACTCCAGAGTTTAGATTTCTTGATGTAATACTTTATCTAGGACCTGATGTAAGTTACGATAGTTGGATAAAAGCCTACGAATGCAAAGGACAGAAATCTTTCTTTCCTTATGAGTGGTTCGATTCTCCAGAC
Organism: Conchocele bisecta; assembly: GCA_029237695.1. Lineage (NCBI taxonomy): Eukaryota > Metazoa > Mollusca > Bivalvia > Lucinida > Thyasiridae > Conchocele > Conchocele bisecta. Next base: position 88,126,760 of record CM055270.1, read on the forward strand.
AAACTGGATTACACAGGACTACCGGAAAAAGAGAATTGGTATTCCAAACTATCTGGGAAAATGTTAATAGATGAAACAGAATTAAGTAAATGTCGTAGAATTTTCGAAGAAAATAATATGAAAACTTTCAGAGATTGGTTGAAATATTATAGCGATTTAGATGTAGCACCGCTCCTAGAAGCGGTGGAAAAAATGTGTGAATTTTATAAACACAGAGGTGTGGATATTTTCAAAGATGCGGTAACACTACCTGGAGTAGCTATACAATATTTATTGAGAGGAACCATTAAAGAACAAAAATCTTCAAAGACGATTATACCGGAGGATGCTCTATATGCACCAAAAGAAGAAACCATACGAAATGATGAAGGACGCACTAGTTGGCGGTTCCATCAATAGTATTTACACGATATGGCCAGAAGCTGGCGGTTTCCAAATAAATTTTAAGAGTGGGTTCCAAACCCTTGCAAGGGCTGGTTTTGGGGTTACGAATGCAAAACGCGGTTATTATTTTATCTACGTTAAATAAAAAGTGGTTGGACCGCCGTGGGGAGAGAAAACTATACAAAAACCAAATATTTTTTTAAAAGATACACCCCACATTAACCCCTAAATTTTATTAAAACGTTTTGTAAAAGAGTTTTATCTGGAGACTGGTTTGGAAAACATATTATAGATGTAGCACAAAATAGAGGATTTAAAATGAAAGACGGCGTTATGAAAACGTACTGTCAACAAAAATTAGGACTCTCGGCATACTACGATAAAAGACGCGTGTTACCAGACGGAATACATACAGAACCTCTCTAATGATTTATTTAATTAATAATTTTGAAAAAAATAAGAAAATTAACAATCTAAAGACTCTGACGATCCGGGGGTAGCTGGGTGTCAGAAGGCACCATAAGAAGTTCTTCGCGAACAAACCCTCGAGATGGCCCATCATCCAAATAGTAGAGCACGGGCTCATCAGGTTTGGTAATAGATCGATCTAGATGATATACATTGAGAGACCACACGGCAGAGGGCTTGCTCGCCACCCTTTTAAACTTGATAGCATCTACAGGCTTCTTACCTATCAATCTGGTCACCTCTCCGTTCAGTGCGGAGACCACGGCGGACAGTCTGGCCACCCACTCGGTCGATCGCGAATGAGGGTCTACAAGTTCTTTGGCGTATTGGTGTCCGAACAGTCTCTAAGCCAGGGTTCGATTGAACCGCTTCACGATTCCCTGGTCTCGGTGGATGTTGACGCGGCCGCGTCTGACAGAAACGACGTGCTTAGACAATAGATGAGAGACCGCGCCCATGAACTCGCGGCCGGGATCGACCTGGAGAAGATTCGGCCATTTGAGAGGACTCCTCTTATATATTCGGGAAAGAGCCTCGGCCACCTCCTTAGACTCTTTAGTGGCCAACGGCTCAGCCCCCTTATAACGACTCGCTACGTCAACGATTGTCAGTGCGTACTTGTACGTCTTGCGACCGACGCGATCGTGAGGGAGAAACAGGAGATCCGCTTGGTGAACTTGGTTCGGCACCGGCACGTCGAATTTCGGGCGCGGAATATTGTGAGGCGCGGGTAAATAGATCTGCCAGATGGCCTGCTTCTTGAGCCATTCCTTGACAGCGTTTTCTGAAACCTTGGTCGCCGCCGCGAGGTTCTTGATGGCCGCGAGTCCCTTCCAGTAGCCGCGAGGGCTGTAGTACGTGTTCGCCAGCTTGCGCGTTAGGCGAACCGATAGCTTGGTATCAAGTTTGCGCGTGTTCATCGTATGTGATGTATTCTAATATATCGGACAATCTCCAACATGCCCTCGCCAGATCGTCCGGTAACTGCGTCGTTAATAATAAACCTTTGTTGGAAGTATTATCCCGATTGGGGGTTAAGTTCTGAAGGAACTTAGGAACATCTAATTCATCCAATCCCCCGGGATTGGTGGAGGAATCTAACATCCGCTTTGCGAAAAGTGTGGCCGCTTTTTCGTCCTCCCGCCACGTCTCGAGAGAATCTCGGGCCAGACGAATCATACCCTTTGCACCAGCTATACGGTGTTTAAGGGCAGTGTAGCCTACATCAATCATAGCAAAATAAAGTTCGTCAACTGACATCGTTCTATATATATATATATTTCTAAAAATAATTATTTAAAATAATTATTAATTTTGTAAAAATTATTAATTAATTTAAAATCTCGATTGGATATAGTAAGTGACGATACCCACCACACCCATTCCCACGACGATGAATGCGATCTCGCGGTCTTTTTAGGGCTCTGACGGTACATAGAAATCTGAAAGTTGGGGCTCGCGATCCAGTCCCAATTTCATTGGATCGAGACTTTTATGTGGATATGCCAGCGCGTACTCGCGGTTGGCTTCTTCAACGTTCTGAAAAGTTTGTGCGGCGTGATTTTCGCGGCGAAGCTCTTCGTTGACCCAGTCCAGATGGGCGTTTTGTTTTTTTCGACCATGCTTCCTTTGCGCTATTGAGTTGTTCTACAGCTAAATCGTGACGCTTGCGCTCCTCATCCACGTTCGAGCTTCTCATTTTAGAGAATATAAAGTTGCTACGAACGCCAATGCGTTTACAAGCGCATCACCTACTATTACTGCGATTGAAGCCATTTATTTCCATATAATAACGGGTAGAATTCCAGCTTTAATTAGATAATCTCGGTTCCAAACTGCGGCCGCTACATCTAAGGTCGCGAGCCCTATGTCTCTCACAGTAAAGTCCAGTTTGGGAGCGGACCCTCCTAGGTATATCTTTGATAGTCGAGCATACCCGATACTGAAACCCGATATCACCACGGCGTGATAAAGCGCATTCACTATCATTTTACCATCTTGTTCAGCCATTGTTGATAATTATAATTATTGCATATAAAAGGGATCGCAATCAATGTTTTAAATGGGGCCATCCCAATCGCGATGTGATTTCGTAACTGTTTTTGGATGAATTGATGGGGGTTGTTTTTTCGATAAGGATTGGTGTAATAGGGGGTATTTCCACACGCACAGGCAACCAACAACTGCCAGACCACCACCAACAACCGAACTCCAATTCGTGAATTGGGGTTCAATCGGATTCGTCCAACCTCGATTGGGTGTTCAGTGTGCTTCCAATTCGTGAATAGGGGGTGTTGTTGTACTCAACACTGTTTAACCTGATTGCTCTGTCTTCAGATGTTTTGCTGTCTCCGTCCCCGATTTCAACGACTGTTTAGCCTCTCGAAGCTCGGCGAGTATTTTATCTTGTTTAACTTTTCGGGTGGCAGCCGCCGCCCTCCCAGCTGCCTGCCTTTTTGGGTTTTTATGTCGTGCAACCCCCAGCTCCAATCGCGATTGGGTTATAGGATCAATCGGAGTTGGAAGTGCTGCAATCGGGTTCGATTGGGTTGGAGCAATCCCCAACGCTGTTGGAGATTGCTGTTCCGTCACTCTCGCAGGTGTGTCTTGTGTCATCATTTATGATATTAATATTAGGGCTTATAGTTCGTGGGGATATATGTCCAAATTGACAGTGTTTACCCTTGGTCAACGCGGTTGTCAGCGGAGCTAAGTACATTCCAAACTTGTGATAAATTGAGCAGCAGGCTGTTCTAAGAGTGTGACCTATAAAAGGGTCAGTCTCTAGATCGTCAATAAATCCGGCGGTATTTGTTATAGGGAGAAGTATACTAACGGCGGTTGCGTACAAATGAATAGCCGCCGATCCAAGAGTTTTTGTCATCTCCGCACCTAACCTAGATTCGTATCACGCATACATTTTATCGATCTCCGCATCTGACATCTTATCCACCTGAAAAACTGAGAGACGCCTACCGAGATAATGCTCCGATTGTCCCCCAGCAACCAGCGCAGCTAGCCGCTCTCGTCGCGCCGCATTTTCATTTTCATTCGGAGTAGTTGCACTCAACCCAATACCAACCGCCGTTGGAGTTGGAGTTGATCCCGATTGCTCTGTCGGAGTTGATGTTTCATTATCTTTCAGGGTGTTGGCAGTCGGATTTGAGGTTTCTTCCATTAGCTGATCGAGAAGTTCGTCGCAGTTCATTATTGCTAATTTTCTTAAAATTAATTTAACTATTCTAACAAGTCTCATCACTTTAACATATTGCCAAGCGCACCACCCGATACTTATGATCACCATTATGCTCGCAACAAAGCTCGCAGCGGAGCACCAAATTGTTAACATTGTTAACCATTGTTCAGCATTTGTTCAACATTTGTTAAGCATGTGTTCAGCATTGTTCAGCATTTGTTCAGCATTGTTCAGCAATTGCTAAGCATTGTTAAGCATTTACTCGGCAGTTACTAAACGAGCGTTAAGTAATTACTAACGAGCGTTAATGATAAAATTAATTAATTGATAACTTCGTAAGCAGTTGGTTGATCAGTCTTTAGCAGAAGCTTGGCGTGCTTAGTTTCCGAAAGCATCTGTCGAACCTCCAGGCACTCCTCGCGCGTTGGGATAACGTCGTTCTCTCGAAGACAGTCATCGAATGTGTCTCGGTCCTTGCAGTGAAAGAGGGCGACCCATTTCGTTTGCTCGCGCAGATCCTTGAGGACGGCGTTGTACTTTTGAGTGGAGATCCATACGCTTTGCCTAGCATGGCGGCCAGAAAATGCGAGCTCGGAGAGCATGTCCTTCTTTTTGGTCATCGCCGCCTTGGCTGAGCAATCGTCAATTACGTATAGGGTGGGCTCACCCTGGAATCTTTGGTATAAACCACGCAACCAGTCGTGAAGTCTGTCGCCGGGGTCAATAACGTATATCTCAGGGTCGTCCCATATCCACTGGCGCCGCTGATAAGTCTCGTTGTGCGGCACAGTGGGACACAGGATCACAATGTGTCGAAAGGCACCGCGGTAGGACCCCTCGAGCAAGTCGAGGATGAAAACCGCACCACCAGTGAAAGCTAGAACTATGGTCGATATAGTCATGCCGGTGTTTCCGCTCCTGTTTCAACATTGTTGATGATTGGATTGGGGGAACTCGATGGTGCATCCATTTTACGAATTGGGGGTACTGGATTCAGCTTCAATCCCGATTGTGTTGAGGGAGGTGTATCCATTTTGTGTTTTGGGGGTTTTATGAAATCGGTTCCACTTACAACTCCGCGCCCGGGCATCTTGGGTGGGAGCTTGATGATATCCGTGTTCACGTTACCGTTGTGGCCGATTTTTTGATTGGCGGTGGCGATTACGATCTGATTATTGTAACTGTCAACATGGTCGTCTCGTAGTATCATATTGCTCGGCACCATATAAAGACCTATTCCAAATACATAGTCTACCGGGGTGCTGGCATTCTGCAAAACGTCTTGATAATTCTGGATCGCCTTCTCCAGGTCCACCCTAGCTGAGATGGCGTCCTCTACAAGTGCTAAGAATTGTTTTTGTGCATCAAACGCCGTTCCCGTGCCCAGTATAGAACTGCGAGTTTGCTTCTGTGCGCCGAGGATGGCCCAGACGTACGTGCGAATGGAGTCGTTGACGCGAGTAACACCGGCCTGCGTGAACCCTAGACCCGTATCTAACATAAATGTACCCTACGCGTCCTGAACTTCAGCAGCCTGCTGTATGTAATCGACGTGAGCCCGTTTCGGAGGTAACATTTTACAAGAAAATACGCCGCAGTGCCGACCTCCAGACACTTCCGGCCCGAAAGTCATAGTCGCTGGGTCAAAATTCCCGGCGTTCCGACTGACGATGTGGTCACCGGAGTGGTCGTGTCTAAAATCAATCTGCGTCCAATTCCCGGACTGGCCCCGAATGAGAAAGTCCCCGAGGCCGGTGCTGGTAGGAAATGCTTTCTGTCTCCAGTCCGCGTCTTTTGAAACGTTAAATTCGTTACACAGTCTTTCAAACGCCATACGGTCGTATGCGTTGGAAATGGGATCCCAGGCGTCGTCTTGAGGTAGTGAAATACCTAGTTCTTTGAGAATCCTCCTAATAGTATAATACACGTGAAAGTTGTAGACTCTTCTGAGTATGACATTCTTGGATGTCAGATGGTCTTTATGTGAAACTCCACACCCGGCTGTTGCGCACCATACAGCGAAATTTATTTGGTTCTGCCAAAACTGCATCGGTGTTGCTTTCCACCAGTTTACCGCCTCCATCGTAGTAATCTTGGGCAGCCTATATTAGGGAAATTGGTGGCAAAGCCACTGTCCGGTCTAACCGTTAAAGTTGGGTGTACAAGGCGGTTAACAACGTCTTTTTGCGTGTATTTACCACCGACCGCGTACTTTGCATTAGAATTAAAGCTAAATGCTTTGGTATCCACTGAAAGATATTATTATGTTTGCTACTATCACTAATGTTCAAGAAGGGAGTTGTGAACTTCAAAAATTAATAGACAACTGCTGCGGACAACGTCGGGTAGGCCTTAGATCAATCACGTTCACGGTCGGGTGGAAAAACGTTGAAACGTACGAGAGAATCAGAGCCGTAGATCCTTTAGACGACCCTTTACATTCAACTGCCGTATTACGTCCTGGCCTTTGGGGTTTCGGAGATCTCCAAGCTTTAATGGCGGCGAAGATTCCTGGTTTAGCCGCTCTCGAAATCGAAAAAGGCACGGGGCTTGCGACATTTTACGTTTATAAAAAATTAGATATCACCCCGGGGTTGGCCTCAATGTTAAGATTAAACCGTTCACCCCCTTACGACGAGGGTGAACGGTTTGTTGTGGGGTCGATCGAGGGGATGACCCCAGTAAACTTTGCCTTCACAAACACTCTCGGGGTGCACCTGGATCGGGTGAACACATCGTACAACACGGTAGACGGCACTCCCACCACATTACTGAAAACCGTGCCCGCCAGCGGCGACTGTTTCTTTGGTGAGACCCTGACCTTAGACTTCCCACACCCCGAGATGAAAGTTTTAGAATCGGAACACATCCACGAGTTGAAGATTTCTATTCTTGATGATACAGGGCGAGAGTTGAAAAACGATTTCCCGATTTCGGTCGTTCTCGAAATTTCAAATTAATTAATTTTAAGAAAATTATTTAGAATTAAACGCATGTTCGTAATATATATATATATATATATATATATATATATATATATATATATATATATATATATATATATATATATATATTATCAACATTATTGAAATGAGTATATACGGACCAGGTAGTTCTTCCGATTGGGTGACTAATTCAAAGAATTTGGAACCGACAGAAGGGGGATTCATCCCGACAGAGGGCGACTTTTTAACTACCCAAAAAACAAAAGCCTTGATCAATAGAACTATATCGGCGGCCACGGACGATATTCATAGGAGTCTACTATCACAACTTAGAGAATATGCCCTGGCTGTGAATACACAAAGTCGTTGAATAAACAAACGCATACGGAACTAAACAAACTAGGTGAAAAAATAAGCGAATTTCGAAAAGAGGCCCGGTTGGGGATTGAGGGAGTCCGAACGGGTGTTGATAAAGTCCGAGAAGACCACCAGGCGGACCTTACGGAGGCTTATGATGCGTTGCGCTTAAAGGACTCTCTCATCAGCGAAGCGACACTTGCCAAACTAGGAAAACAAATAACCAAATTTCGAAAAGAGGCCAGGTCGGATATTGATAAAGTCCGAGAAGACCACCAGGCGGACCTTATGGAGGGTTATGATGCGTTGCGCTTAGAGGACTCTCTCATCAGAAGAACGGGGGCACTTACCGAACTAGACGGGAAAATAACCAAATTTCGAAAAGAGGCCCTGTTGGGGATTGAGGGAGTCCGAGAAGACCATCAGGTGGACATTGCGGAGGCTTATGATGCGTTGCGCTTAGAGAACTCTCTCAGCAGAGAAGCGACACTTACTGAACTAGACGGAAACATAGCCGAATTTCTGAAAGAGACCAGGTCGGGGGTTGATGGGGTCCGAGAAGACCACAAGGAGGCTATTGCGGAGGCTTATTGATGTTGCGCTCAGAGGACTCTCTCAACAGAGAAGCGGCACTTACTGAACTAGACGAAAAAATAACCGAATTTCGAAAGGAGGCCCGGTTGGGGGTTGAGGGGGTCCGAACGGGTATTGATAAAGTCCGAGAAGACCACCAGGCGGAACTTACGGAGGTTTATGGGGTGTTGCGCTCAGAGGACTCTCTCATCAGAGAAGCGGCGGTTGCTGAACTAGACGGAAAAATAACTGAATTTCAAAAAGAGGCCCGGTTGGGTGTTGAGGGGGTCCGAATGGGTATTGAGAAAGCCCGAGAAGACCACCAGGCGGCCCTTCCGAAGGCTTATGAGGTGTTGCGCTCAGAGGACTCTCTCATCAGAGAAGCGGCGGTTGCCGAACTAGACGGGAAAATAACCGAATTTCAAAAAGAGGCCCGGTCGGGTGTTGAAAAAGCCCTAGAAGGCCACCAGGCGACCATTACGGAGGCTTATGATGCGTTGCGCTTAGAGGACTCTCTCAGCAGAGAAGCGGCACTTACCGAACTAGACGGAAAAATAACCGAAGTTTCCGATAAACTGAAACATGATCGTAGAGCCGCGACCAAAGCTCTTGAGGAGGCCTCTTATAAGATTCGTACTGAGGCTCATACCTCTATCGGGGCGGTTGCCGGATTGGTGCAAACAATGAAAGCGCAAAAAACGTGTCATAACAGTTTGGGCTGAGAAGCGGGGTCCATTGTTTGAGGGGCACTATGAATATTCGTTCGGTGCCAAAGCGAGTAATAAATGTGGGGGATACGCCATGACAGCTACAGGTACAGTTCTCCGAATGGCGGTCTGCTCGGTTAATGCTAGTGGTAAACCTGTGGGCGCGGTCACGATAAATCTTGTAGTATATGGGGAAGAACGGGGGGTTGGAGTCACTAAAATCGCTGGAGATAGTTCGTCGGTGGTTTCGTTCGCCGGTTATGATCTAATTAGACTTTCCGAAGGTAGTGTTATTAACTTTGTTACGAAAATCGCTGACCCAAAGAGTTCTTCCACTATTGTCTCATTGTTAATTGAACTTAATTTGTAAATACTAATATATTGAAAATCATGAACGAATCACCGCTTCCAATTGTCAATACCACTCCATCAACACTGTATCCAATTAACGAAAGAAGTTCAGATTTTAGGTTGAATAATATCGTCGCTATGCAGGATATTTTAGTTAGAGAATATACAAATAGAAAAAGAAACGCTAAAAAATATAGGCGCGCGGTGAACATGGCTGAAGCATCTAGCACGGCTCTGGCGAGTGTTTCTGTGTTATGTGGGGCGGGGACAGCTGCAACTATATCCACCATTATAACGGTTCCTGTAGCGGGGGTTTTATGTGCGGTGTCGGCCGTTTCTGGGTTGTTGTGTATGGTAATTAGGGCGTCGGGTGGAAAACTCGAGAAAAAATGTAGAAAACATGATAGAATATCCGTTCTCGCCAGGTCTAAGAAAAATAGCATCGACGTTATGGTGTCCAAAGCGTTGGCCGATAAGAAAATATAAAATTTAGAGTTTGAATCCGTGGTGGAAGAAATGGGGAGATATGAAAAATTAAAAAATGACATTAGAATCAAAGCGCGCACCACCATGCCCAAGATTGAGAGTACTGATTGGGATAAATTTAGGGAAAACATTGGAGATAAAGTCGGAAGAAATTAATATTTTTATTAAATAATTAATTTTATAATTTTCTTTAAATTAATTATAAAATTAATTATATTGGTACAGTAAACAATTTATTTTAGGAAAATTATTAACAATTTAAAAAAAAAAGAAAAAAGTTTTAGGTCCCACCGAGGCTCGAACCCGCGCCAGCAAAACCCTGACTTTGTTGGTGAAAATAGTTGTGTTTTATTTGTTTTCTTATATTAATTAATTATTATGTTTTCTATGTAATTATAGGGGATGTTCAGCTTTAAATTATTAATAATTTTATAATTTTCTTAAAATTAATTATAAAATTAATGAAATAATGAACCATCCCGTAAATTCGTTAACCTCTCTATGTGTTTATAAATAACCTGTGTACACACCGCCTGTGTAAATCGATAATTGTACAACACAAGGTCATGTTTATCATAACATCCTTCGTGGTCGTGTGGGTTAAGGCGATACTCTATAGAGACGAGGGTCGTGGGTTTGCGCCGCGGTTGGAGCTAACTCTTTTTTATTTCTATCCCTACAAATGTGATCGCTATGGTAAACAACTGCATGACAACGGCGTTCCTATCCGACCGCTCGAGGTTGATACAAAAATAAATTCAGATTGCCAGTTTACATACCATCGATAAGGAAAAATACACTCAAAGTATGACAACGGCGTTCCTATAAGACCGCTCGAGGTTAATGAAAAATAATTTCAGATAGCCAGTTTTACATACCTTCGATAAGGAAAATACACTCGGCTATAAATTAATTAGTATTTTTTTTTCTGTTCAATAATAATTTTTCAATATCTTTATAAGCGATATCGTAGAAACGTATATTCGTAAACGAATCGGTGGGTTTTAACAATTTTATATAATACACCCTAGTTTCATATCCGATACGCATTATCCGTCTTAATGTTTGTATTGGCCTCTTGTATAGTTCGCATAATTGTTGGTATAATATTGTAAATGCAACGTTTTTATCGGAGAGTAATAAATTACGCTGATATTTCATGTATTCGATATCGCCTAGTGTTTTCATTTTATAGAATTTATATATAGGACTATAACCCCCGTATTCTTCGTAAACTTCTTCAACACAGGCATTAAAAGCTTTCAATTCCAATTGTATTGTATTATCCATCTTTTCTCACTAATTAATAATTTGATTATAAAACCTATGGTAAATTGTATGGTTGCTTCAATTGGACTGAAGAAAAAAAACATGATGTATTTATGGCACCAATATATTTTTTCAAAAGTCAATTACCAATATAATTGGGACTACAATACCACCACCAACTTTTGGTTGGAGGTGGTACCATTTTGACTCCCTCTTTTTAAAATTATTTTCTCCAAAAATTCATAAATTTGCTGTCGGGAGACAATTTTCCTCGTTAACCAATTTTTTGCTTTTCGGGGGTGGTGGGGGTATTGTAGAGGGTTATAAATGATATCACGGTAAGTGGTATCATTTTGACTCCCTTACTACTACTAATAATGTTACCAAAATGATAGATATCGTCATCCGTGTTTCAGGGTCTCCAGATAGAGTCGCAAAGGGAAATGTGGTCTGAGAAAATAGTATAGAGATGTTGTTCTCAAAATGTTAGAAAATGTGGCTGTGACTGGAGAAATGGGCCTTATCGGTTTTGAGAACAGTGTAGATCCTGATCAGACAGTGTGGATGCACTGTTCGACAGTCCACCACAGAAACACCCTTCATGCTTCTAACAAGCATTACAGATTGCTATCAGGCTACAGGAGTTTACATGTAGATCAGAAACTACAATGGTCACGCATCCCATAAGCCCCATTACTCCATATATAGCCACATAGATAGCGCATAATAAACAGCAGTCCGAAACAATTTACAGTTCGAATGATCTTTCGAACACCCCTCGTACATATATGAGACAAACCATGTCATTTTGTACCAAAGAACATGTGCGATATGGCATGAAAAATATTTACAAAATTATGATATTTTCCGTAAATGACGTCGAGAGTTCGTCATTTGCAGAAAATATAACAGTTTCTGTAAATAAATTTCATGGAAAATTGCACAGTTGCAAAATCACATGGCGTGTCTCTCAATTATATACTATATGTAGTACATAATTAGCAGCAGTACGAGACAGTTAGAATGATCTTTCAAACACCCCTCGTACATATATGCCACTAATAGCTAGTTCTGAATAAGTGTTTGTCGTCGCTGGTTGGGACTAGATCAGACGGAAGAGATGTCGTCGGTGATGAGCATCTTCCAGAAAAGTTTTGCCGACGTCTTCACGACTCCCTGTCGGGTCCTGTTATACAGGCTGCTGCTCCACAAGGTCTGGCCGTCGTGCGACCCTTGCATTTTCAACGTCTTGTAACCAATGGTGACATCGCCCAGGGTGTTACGATCGTGCACCTGAAACGACATTTACTTTACGGATATATTGATATATATATTAATTGATTGATTGATTGGTTGTTGTTATACGTCCTTTCAAGAACAATGCTATATTCGAGAATGCACTTCGCTGCCAGTGCTAAATGTACAGACGTAGCGCACAGTGTTTCCTACCGATATGTTACGTCATAGGGGCGGATCCAACATTTGGGGAACGAGGGGGTTGTCTAGTTGCGAAGGTAACTCTTGCAATTTATTCCCGTACCGTCCGTAGCTAGCGGTACGGGAGTGGTTGCAAGTGTTACCGTTCGCAACTAGTGGGTTGTTCTATTTTCGAGCTGTTCGAAATGCACTTTCCTGTGTTTTACGGCATTTAAATTCAGACTCCAACTGTGGTAAACTGTGATTTAATTATAATGCTTTGATTTAACGACGGAACTGGCTCGATGACCTTGCATGTCGAGACCGACTATTCAAGTCCCCATCCGATTGGACTAGGCTATCACGAAGGTGTCTTGCCAAAGGACACGCCGAATCGGCCAGTGTCGGGATTGGAACTCGGGACCTTTCGATCCGTAGTCCGATGCTCTACCACTGAGCTATTGCGGCTGGTAAACTGTGATATATGTAAACTCCGCGGCTGAACGTGAGGAGGGTGGGGGGGGGGGGGGGGGGTTGCAACACCGGACCCCCCTCCCCCATCTAGACCCGCCCCTGCGTTATGTAGCGCCAAATTTATGGGTTTATCGTCGTGCAAACAGCCGTAATATATTTAAAGTTTGTATACTCGTTGTAAGGGAATGGTGTCATGTATTTGGGGACAAGCTACATTCCAGTTTGCCATATGCTGTGGCTGTAAAATAAATAACTGTGCCCGGCGTTGGATCATGTGTTACCTACAATTTTCGTCGTATCGATGATGATAGAAAAAAACATACACTTTCCTTAACAACCGTCGAAATTTGACACATATTGAATTAAATTCCGCATGAGCTCTGAATGCTTTTTTCAATTTCGACGTCATTTATGGAAATACAGGAATGCGACATTTATGTTCTGGACTCAGGAGTTGAAAAATATATATTTCAAAATGGCGAGCAAAATTATATTCCCAACCGGCCGACAACATACCTCAATAACGACGTCATGGTCCGGCTGTGTCCTATACAGCGTTACCCGGTCGTTCCACTGCGGATTCTGCGTGTTGTCCTGTGTCCGACACGTGATGCTAGACCCCTCCCACTTCACCACGCAGTAGGCAGCGACACCTACAATCATGTTGCACTGTACAATGTTGGATCTAAATACACCAAGGTGCTGGACCGGCGATATTAGAGGTGTCTGTGCAGCGATGTGGCTAACTCCTTCCCTATTACCTCATATAGGTACATTGGAGGTGTCTGTGCAACGATGTGGCTAGCTCCGTCCCATATTACCTCATATAGTTACATTGGAGGTGTCTGTGCAACGATGTGTCTAGCTCCGTCCCATATTAACTCATATAGTTACATTGGAGGTGTATGTGCAACGACGTGGCTAGCTCCGTCCTATTACCTCATATAGTTACATTGGAGGTGTTTGTGCAACGATGTGGCTAGCTCCGTCCCATATTTACTCATATAGTTACATTGGAGGTGTCTGTGCAACGACGTGGCTAGCTCCGTCCTATTACCTCATATAGTTACATTGGAGGTGTCAGTGCAGCGATGTGGCTACCTCCATCCTTATTACCTCATATAGTTACATTGGAGGTGTCTGTGCAACGATGTGGCTAGCTCCGTCCCTATTACCTCATATAGTTACATTGGAGGTGTCTGTGCAGCGATGTGGCTAGCTCCGTCCCTATTACCTTACATAGTTACATTGGAGGTGTCTGTGCAGCGATGTGGCTAGTTCCGTCCCTATTACCTCATATAGTTACATTGGAGGTGTAAGTGCAACGATGTGGCTAGCTCCGTCCCTATTGCCTCATATAGTTACATTGGAGGTGTCTGTGCAACGATGTGGCTAGCTCCGTCCCTATTACCTCATATAGTTACATTGGAGATGTCTGTGCAGCGATGTGGCTAGCTCCGTCCCTATTACCTCATATAGTTACATTGGAGGTGTCTGTGCAGCGATGTGGCTAGTTCCGTCCCTATTACCTCATATAGTTACATTGGAGGTGTCTGTGCAACGATGTGGCTAGCTCCATCCCTATTACCTCATATAGTTACATTGGAGGTGTTTGTGCAACGATGTGGCTAGTTCCGTCCCTATTGCCTCATATAGTTACATTGGAGGTGTTTGTGCAACGATGTGGCTAGCTCCGTCCCTATTACCTCATATAGTTACATTGGAGGTGTCTGTGCAACGATGTGGCTAGTTCCGTCCCTATTACCTCATATAGTTACATTGGAGGTGTTTGTACAACGATGTGGCTAGTTCCGTCCCTATTTACTCATATAGTTATATTGGAGGTTTCTGTGCAACGATGTGGCTAGTTCCGTCTCTATTACCTCATATAGTTACATTGGAGGTGTTTGTGCAACGATGTGGCTAGTTCCGTCCCTATTTACTCATATGGAGGTGCCTGTGCAACGATGTGGCTAGCTCCGTCCCTATTACCTCATACAGTTACATTGGAGGTGTCTGTGCAACGATGTGGCTAGTTCCGTCCCTATTACCTCATATAGTTACATTGGAGGTGTCTGTGCAACGATGTGGCTAGCTCCGTCCCTATTACCTCATATTGTTACATTGGAGGTGTTTGTGCAACGATGTGGCTAGCTCCGTCCCTATTGCCTCATATAGTTACATTGGAGGTGTCTGTGAAACGATGTGGCTAGCTCCGTCCCTATTGCCTCATATAGTTACATTGGTAGGTTGTCTAGTGCAACGATGTGGCTAGTTCCGTCCCCTATTACCTCACACAGTTTACATTGGGATGTGTCTTGTGCAACGATGTTGGACTAGTTCCGTCCCTATTACCTCATATAGTTTACATCCTATTAACCTCATATGGCTTCCTTGATCCGTCCCTATTGCCCTCCCATATAGATTACATTGGGAAGGTGTCTGAGCAACGATGTTGGCTAAGTTGCCGGTCCCTATTACCTCACATAGTTAACCATTGGATTGGCCTGTTGCAACGATGTGGCTAGCTCCGTCCCATATTACCACCCATATAGTTACATTGGAGGTGTCTGTGTCAACGATGTGGCTAGTTCCGTCCCTAATTACCTCATATAAGTTACAATTGGAGGTTTGTCTGTGCAACGATGTGGCTAGCTCCCGTCCCTAATTACCTCATATAAGTTACATTGGAGGTGGGTCTGTGCAACTGATGTGGCTAGTTCCGTCCCTAATTAACCTCCATATAAAGTTACATTGGAGGTGTCTGTGGCAACGATGTGGCTAGCTCCGTACCCTAATTACCTCACATATGTTACAAATTGGAAGGTGTCCCTGAGCAACGATGTTTGGCTAGCCACCGTCCCTATTACCCTATACCATATAGTTACATTGGAGATGTCCGTGTGCGAGGCGATGAGGCTAGCACCGTCCCTATTAACCTCATATAGTTACATTGGGGATGGTGTCTGTGACAAACGATGTGGCTAGCTCCGTCCCTATTACCTTCATATAGTTACATTTGGAGATGACTCTTGGCAGCCGATGTGGTCTAAGCTCCGTCCCTATTACACTCATATAAAGTTACATTGGAGGTGCTCTTGCAGCGATGTGGGCTAGTATTCAGTCCCTATTACCTCCACATAAGTTAACATCGGAGGTGTCTGGGTGCAACGAATGTGGCCTAGCCTCCGTAATCCCTATTACCTCATCATAAAGTTTACAATTGTTAGGAGGTGGTTTTTGCGCAACGATTGTTGCTAGGTTCCGTCCCTAGTTGCCATTTATATAGCGTTACATTGGAGGTGTTTCTTTGTTGCAACGATGTGGCCTAGCTCCGTCCCTATTACCTCATATAAAAGTTACATTGGAGGAGTCTGTGCAACGGTGTGGCTAGTTCCGTACCCTATTACCTCATATTAGTTTACAATTGGAGGTGTTTGTACGAACGACGTGGCCTTAAGTTCCCGTCCCTATTTAACTCAATAACGTTATATTTGGAAGGTTTCTGTTTCAACGGATTTGGCTAAGGTTCCTTCTCATATTACCTCATATAGTGTTACATTGGAGTTGTTTGTGCAACCGAGGTGTATAGTTCCGTCCCTAATTTACCTCATATAAAGTTACATTGGAGGTTGTCTTTGTGCCAAACGATGTGGCTAGTTCCCGTCCCCTATTAACTTCATTACATTACAATGGAGGTGTCTGTTGCAACGACGTGGCTAAGGTTCCGGTCCTATTACCATCATACGTTACAAATTGGAGGTGTATGGCAAACGATTGCGCTAGC
This sequence comes from Conchocele bisecta, assembly GCA_029237695.1. Classification (NCBI taxonomy): domain Eukaryota; kingdom Metazoa; phylum Mollusca; class Bivalvia; order Lucinida; family Thyasiridae; genus Conchocele; species Conchocele bisecta. Next base: position 88,143,173 of record CM055270.1, read on the forward strand.
TCCTTCCCTATTACCTCATATAGTTACATTGGAGGTGTCTTTTGTGCACGATTGTGGCTAGTTCCGTCCCTATTACCTCATAGTTACATTGGAGGTGTCTGTGCAAACGATGTGGCTAGTCCGTCCCTATTACCTCAATATAGTTACATTGGAGGTGTCGTGCAACGATGTGGCTAGCCTCCGTCCCTATTACCTCTAAAATTTTACATTGGAGGTGTTTATGCAACGTATTGTCTATCCTCCGTTCCCTATTGCCTCATAAAAGTTATCATGGAGTGACTGTGAACGATGTGGCTAGCTCCGTCCCTATTACCTCTATAGTTTTTACATTGGAGGTAGCCCTGTGCAACGATGTGGGCTAGTTCCGTCCCTATTACCTCATATAGTTTATTACTTGGATGGTAGTCTTTGTCAAAACGATGTGGGCTAGCTCCGATCCCTATTGCCTCATATAGTTACATTGGAGGGTGTCGTGCAGCACGCTGTGGCTAGTTCCGTCCTATTACCCTTCATATTACCTTTATATGGAGGAGGTCTTTGTGCAACGATGTGGCTAGTTCCGTCCCTATTACCTTCATATGTTACATTGGAGGTGTAATGTCAAACGATGTGGCTAGTTCCTCCCCTATTACCCAGTCATTTATATTACCATCTAATTACCTCATATAGTTACATTGGGAGGTGTCTGTGCAACGATGTGGCTAGTTCCGTCCCTATTACCTCATATAGTTACATAGTGGGTATGTGCAACGAGTGGCTAGCTCCGTCCCTATTACCTCAAATAGTTACATTGGAGGTGTCCTGTGCAACGATGTGGCTATTCCGTCCCTATTTACCTCATAGTTCCATGGAGGTTTTCCCTTGTGCAACGATGTGGCTAGCCTCTCCCTATTACCTCCTATGTTTACATTTGGAGTGGTTGGGTGCATCGATGTGGCTAGTTTCCGTTCCCTATTTACCTCATTTTATGGAGGTGCCTGGCAACGATGTGGCTAGCTCCGTTTTTCCCTTATTAACCACATACAGTTTACATTGGAGGTGTCTGTGCACGATGTGGCTAGTTCCGTCCTATTACCTCAGATAGTTACATTGGAGTGTCTGTGCAACGATGTGGCTAGCTCCGTCCCTAATTACCTCATATTTTTTTACATTGGAGGTGTTTGTGCAACGATGTTTCTAAGTCCGTCCCTATTGCCTTTCCATATAGTTATATTTGGGAGGCGTCTTGTGAAACGATTTGGTGGCAGGCTACCCGTCCCTAATGCCTCATATAGATTACATGAGGTTTGGTCTAAGTGCAAACGATGTGGCTATTCCGTCCCTATTCACCTCAACATAGTGACATTGGATGTTGGTCTGTTGCCCACGGGATTGTTAGGCTTTCCGTCCCAAATTACCTCAATAGTTTACATTGGAGGTGTCTGTGCAACGATGTGGCTAGTTTCCGTCCCTATTACCTCATACCTAGTTACATTGGATTGGAGTCTGTGCAACGATGTGGCTAGCTCCGTCCCTATTATTCTCATATAGTTTACATTGAGTGTCCCTGCCTCACGAAAGTGCTTAAGCTCCGTCCCTATTGGCCTCATATAGTTACATTTGGAGGTGTCTGTGCAACGATGTGGCTAGTTTCCGCCCTATTATCCTCATATAGTTAAACGATGGAGTGTTCTTGGTGGCAACGATGTGGCTAGTTCCGTCCCTATTACCTCATTATTTTTTTACATTTGGAGGTGTTTGTGCAAACGATGTGGCTAGTCCGTCCCTAATTTTTACCTCATTATTGAGTGCCCCTGTGCAATGATTGTGCTAGCAGGCCCGTCCCCTATTACCTCATAACATTACTTGGAGGTGTCTGTGCAACGGATTGTGGCCTATTCCGTCCCTATTACCTCATATAGTTACATTGGAGTTGTCTGTGCAACGATGTGCTACTCCGTCCCTATTAACCTCATAAGTTACATTGGAGGTGTCTTTTTGTGCAACGATTGTGGCTAGCTCCGTCCCTATGCCTCATATAGTTACATTGGAGGTGTCTGTGAAACGATGTGGCTAGCTCCGTCCCTATGCAACGATGTGGCTAGTTCCGTCCCTATTACCTCACATAGTTACATTGGATGTGTCTGTGCAATTATGTTCAAGCTCCGTCCATAATACCTCTTATGTTTACATTGGGAGGTTGTCTGTGCAACGTGTGGGCTAGTTCCGTCTATTACCCTCATATAGTTACATTGGAGGTGTCTGTGGACGATGTTGGGCTAGCTACCGTCCTATTACCTCATATAGTTACATTGGAGGTGTCTGTGCAACGATGTGGCTAGCTCCGTCCCTATTACCTCATATAGTTACATTGGAGGTGTCTGTGCAACGATGTGGCTAGCTCCGTCCCTAATTACCTCATATAGTTACATTGGAGAATCTGTGCAGCGATGTGGCTAGCTCCGTCCCCTATTACCTCACAAGTTACATTGGATGTGTCTTGTGCAACGATGTGGCTAGTCCGTCCTTATTACCTCATATAGTTAACATTGGAGGTGTCTGTGCAAACGATGGGGTAGTTCCGTCCCTATTACCTCATATAGTTACATTGGAGGTGTCTGTTTTGCAACGATGTGGCTAGCTCCGTCCTATTACCTCATATAGTTACATTCGAGGGTGTATGTGCAACGATGTGGTTAGTTTCGTCCCTATTATCTCATATAGTTATTTCATTGGAGTGGGCCTGTGCCCAGCGGATGGGGCTAGGCTCCGTCCCTAATTACCTCATATTAGTTACAATTGGAGTGTCTTTGTGCAACGGATGTTACTAGTCCGTTCCCTATACCTTCCATTATAGGTTACCCATCTATTTACCTCATATAGTTTTTTACAATTGGAGGTTTGTAATGTCAACCGATTGTAGCTTATTTCCCGTCAAATTGACCTCATAGTGTTACATTGGTTGGTTGTAAGTTGCCAACGATGTGGCCTCAATCCGTTCCCTTATGCCTCATTAAGTTTACATTGAGGTGTCTGTGCAACGGATGTGTAGCTCCGTCCCTATTACCTCATATAGTTAACATTGAGATTCTGTGCAGCGATGTGCTAGCTCCGTCCCTATTACCCATCATAGTTTACATTGGAGGTGTCTGTGCAGCGAATGTGCTAGTTTCCGTCCCTATTACCTCATATAGTTACATTGGAGGTTTCGTGCAACGATTTGGCTAGCTCCATCCTATTACTCATATAGTTTACATGGAGTTGTTTTTGGTGCAAACATGTGGGCTAGTCCGTCTTATTGCCTTTCAAATAGTTACATTGGAGGTGTTTGTGCAACGAAGTGGCTAGCTTCCGTCCCTAATTACCTCATATAGATTACATTGGAGTGTCCCAGTGCAACGATTGTGGCTAGTTTCCGATCCCTATTACCCTTCATATAGTTACATTGGATGTTTGTGTTACAACCGATGAGGCTAGTTCCCGTCCCTATTTACCTCATAGGTTAACATTGGAGGTTTATGTGCAACGATGAGGGTAGCCTCCTCTATTACCTTCATATAGTTACATTTGGAAGGGGTCTTTGTGCAACGATTTGGCTAGTTCGTTCCCTAACTAACCTCCCACCTATAGTTACATTGGAGGTGTTCTGTGCAACGATGGGCAAGTTTCCTCTCTATTTACCTCATATAGTTACATTGGAGGTGTTCTGTGGCCAACCGATCGTTACTTAGTTCCATTCCCTATTACCGTCCATATTTAGTTTACCATTTGAATTGGGTTGATGTAAGTGTGGTTGTGCAATCGATGTGGCTAGTTTCCGTCCCTATTGCCTTTATATAAGTTACATTGGAAGCTGTCTGTTCAACGAAATTGTGGCTAGTTCCCGTCCCTATTTACTTCATTATAGTTTACATTGGTGGTGTCTGTGCAAAACGATGTGGCAAGTTCCATCCCTATTAACCTCATATAGTTCTAACATTTCTATTACCTCATATAGTTAAATTGGAAGGTGTGGATGTTATGTGCAACGATGTGGCTAGTTCGTTTCAATATTACCTCTTTTTATTTACAATTGGAGGTGTAATGTTTGCAACGATTGTGGCGGAGCTCCGTCCCTATTACCTCATATAGTTACATTTGAGGGGTCAGTCAACGATTTGTGGCTAGTTCCGACCTATTACCTCAAATAGTTTACAATCCAATTACCTCATATAGTTACAATTGGAGGTGTAATGTGCAACGATGTTGGCTAGTTCCGTCCCTATTACCTTCATTGTGTTACATTGGAGGTGTATGTGCAACGATGTGGCAGCTCCGTCCCTTACCTCATATATTACATTTGAGGGGTTGTTTCTTTCTTCGCCGGTGGTTTTCTTGGCTTCTTGTGCACGATGGTGGCTAGTTTCCCGTCCCTATTTCCTCATATAGTTAAACATTGGAGGTTCTTGTGCAACGATGTGGCTATTCCGTCCCTTATTAGTCAGGTATAAGTTTACATTTTGAGGTGTTGTGTGCAAACGATTTGGCTAGTTCCGTCCCTATTGCCTCCCAATATAGTTACAAATTGGAGGCGTCTGTGCAACGAGTGGGCTAGTTCCTCCCTATTACTTATATAGTTACATTGGAGGGTCCTGTGCAACGATGTGGCTAGTTCCGTCCCTCGATTACCTCATTATTGTTACATCCTGATTTCCTTCATATAAGTTACAATTGGAGGTGGTTTTGTGCAACGAATTGTCAAGTTCCGTCCATATTACCTCATATTGTTACATTGGAGGTGTATGTGCGACGATGTGGCTAGCTCCGTCCCTATTACCTCATATAGTTACATTGGAGGTGTCTGTGCAACGATGTGGCTAGTTCCGTCCATAGTAAACCTCAGATTGTTACATTGGAGGGTGTTCTGTGCAGCGATGTTGGCTAGCTCCGTATTTACCTCTGATAGTTACATTGTAGGTGTCTGTGCAACGATGTGGCTAGTTCCGTCTCTATTTACTCATAAATTGTTAACATTGGAGGTGTGTGCAACGATGTGGCTAGTTTCCGTCCCATATTAGTCATATAGTTAAATTGGAGGTTGGTGTGTGCAACGGTGTGGCTAGTTAGTTCCCTTATGCTGATAGTTACATTGGATTGTTGTCTGTGCAACGATGTTGCTAGTTCCGTCCCTAATTACTTCATATAGTTTACATTGGAGGTGTCTGTGCCAACGATGTGGCTAGTTCCGTCCCTATTTACTTCATTATAGTAACATGGAGGTGTTTTTCTTTGTGAAACGGATGTGCTCCCCTTAGTTCCGTTCCCATTATTACCTCTATAGTTACATCCTCTTACCTCAATATAGTTACAATTGGAGGTGTATGTGCAAACTACTGGTGGCTAGTTCCGTCCCTTTACCTCATATTGTTACCATTGGAGGTGTATGGTGCAAGATGTGGCTTGGCCTCCGTCCCTAATTACCACATAATAGTTACATTTGGAGGTGTCTGTGCAACGATGTGGCTAGTTCCGTTCTCCTATTACCTCATTTAGTTACATTGGAGGTGGTTTGTGCCATTCGGATGTGCGGCTTGTTCCGTCCCTATTTAACCTCATATGGAGGTGGCCTGTGCCAACGATGTAGGCTAGGCTCCGTCACCTATTACCTCAATACAGTTTACATTGGAGGTTGTCTGTGCAACGAAGTGTGGCTAGTTCCGTCCCTATTACCCTCATACAGTTCATGGAGGTGTTCTGTGCAACGATGTGGCTGCTCCGTCCCTATTACCTCATATACATTGGGGAGGTCCTTTGTGCAACGATGTGGCTAGCTCCGGTCCCTATTGGCCTCATATAGTTTTAACATGGAGTGTCTGTGACGAGTGTGGCTAGCTCCGTCCCCTATTGCCTCTTTACCTTACATTGGAGGTGTCTGTGCAACGATGTGGTTAAGTTCCGTCCCTATTACCTCCACATAGTTACATTGGATGGGTGTCTGTGGCACGATTTGTTGGCTTAGCTCCGTTTCCATTTCCCATTACCTCATATAGTTTACATTGGAGGTTTTGTCGTGCAACGATGTCTAGTTCCGTCCCTATTACCTCATATAGTTTACTTGGAGGTGTCTGGGTTGCAACGGATGTGGCTTGTCTTCCGTCCCTTTACCTCCCATATAGTTTTTAATTGGAGGTGTCTGTGCAACGAGTGGCTTAGTTCCTCCCATTTACCTCATTTTTATAGTTACATTGGGGAGGTGTGTGTCTGTGCAACCGATGTGCTAGATCCGTCCTCCCTATTACCCTCCCTATAGTTTACATTGGAGGTGTGTCTGTGGCACGATGTTGGACTAGGCTCCGTCCCTATTACCTCATATTTTTACATTGGAGGTGTGTGCACGGATGTGGATTAGCTTCCGTCCCTATTGCCTCATATAGTTACATTGAGGGTGTCTGTGAAACGATGTGGCTAGTTCCGTCCCTATTGCCTCATATAGTTACATTGAGGTGTCTGGTGCAACGACTTGTTGCCTAAGTTCCCGTCCCTATTACCTTCCACATTGTTAACATTGGAATGTCTGTGCACGATGTGGCTAGCTTTCCGTCCCTATTACCTCACATAGTTACAATTGGAGGAGTCTGTGCACGATGTGGCTAGTTCCTGCCTCCCTAGTTACTTCATAAATAGTTATATTAGTTCGTTCTGTGCAACGATGTGGCTGTCCGTCCCCTATTTACCTTCATCTAGTTACATTTGGAGGTGTCCTGAGCAACGATTTGGCTAGTTCCGTCCCTATTACCTCATTAATTAGTAACATCCCTTATTACCTCTATAGTTACTCAATTGGAGGTGTATGTGCAACGATTGTGGTAGTTCCGTCCCTATTACCTCTATTGTTACATTGGAGGGGTATGTGCAACGATGTGGTAGTTCCGTCCCTATTACCTCCATATGTTACATTTGGAGGGTCTTGTGAACGATTGGCTTAGTTCCGTCCCTATTACCTCATTATAGTTACATCCTATTTTACCTCATATTGTTACAATTGGTGTGCATGTGCCCACGATTGTTTACTTTAGTTCCGTCTAATTACCTATATTGTTACATTGGAGGTGTATGTGCAACGATGTGGCTAGATCCGTTTCCCAATTACCTTCATTATAGTTTACATTGGAGGTGTTTGTGCAATCGATGTGGCTAGTTCCGTCCCTATTTTCCTCATATGGAGGTGCCTTGGTGGCAACGATGTTGGAGGCTAGCTTCCGACCCTTAATTACCTCATTACAGATTAACATGGAGGTTTGTGGTCTGTGCAACGATGGGTGTGCTAGTTCCGTCCCTATTAACCTTTCAATTATAGTCATTGGAGGTTGTCTGAGCAACGATGTGGCTAGCTCCGTCCCTATTACCTCATTTATTTTTTAACATTGGGGGGTTTGTGCCCATCGATTGGTGGCCTAGCTCTCGTCCCAATTTGCCTCATATAGTTACATGGAGGAGTCTGTTGAAACGATGTGGCTAGCCTCCTCCCTTTTGCTAATAGAAAGTAACATTGGGAGGTGTCTGTGGCAACGATGTGGCTTAGTTCCGTCCCTATTACCTATGAGTTACATTGATGTGTCTGTGGCACGATTGTGCTTAGCTCCGTCCATATTACTATAGTTACATTGGAGGGTTTTCTGTGCAACGATGTGGCTAGTTTTCCGTCCCTTATTACCTCATAATTAGGTAACATTGGGAGGTGTACTGTGCAAGGTTGTGGCTTAGGCTTTCCGTCCCTATTTTACCTCTTTATAGTTACATTGGAGTGTGTCTGAATGCAACGAGTGGCTAGTTCCGTCCCTATTACCTCATTCATAGTTACATGGAGGTTGTTCTGTGCCAACGATGTGGGGCTAGTCCGTCCCTATTACCTCATTATAGTACAATTGGAGGTGTCCTGTGCAACGATGTGGTAGCTCCGTCCCTATTACCTCATTAAATTTTTACATTTTTGATTGGTGGTTGTGCAACGGATGTGCTAGGCTTCCGTCCCTATTGCCTCATAGTTACATTGGTTGGTGTCTGTGAAACGGATTTTTGGTGTGGGGCTAGCCTCCGTCCCTATGCTAATTTTATAGTAACATTGGAAGCCGTGTTCTTGGTGCAAAACGATGTGGCTAGTTCCGTCCCTATTACTAAATAGTTACATTTGGATGGTGTCTTGTCTGTTTGCAACGGATTTGTGGGCTGCTCCGTCCATATTACCCTCATATAGTTAACCATTGAGGGTCTGTTGCAACGCTGTGGCTTAGTTCAGTCCCTATTACCTTTAATAGATACATTGGAGGTGTCCGTGCAAAGATGCGACTAGCTCCGTCCCTATTACCTTCATGAGTTTACATTGGAGGTTTGTTCCTGTGCAACGATTGTGGGCTAGTTCCGTCCCTTTATTACCTCATATAGTTATTGGAGGGTGTCATGTGCAACGATGTGGCTGCTCCGTCCTATTACCTCACATGTTTTACATGGAGGACTGTGCAACGATGTGGCTAGTTCCGTCCCTATTACCTCATATAGTTACATTGGAGGTGTCTGTGCAGCGATGTGGCTAGCTCCGTCCCTATTACCTCACATAGTTACATTGGATGTGTCTGTGCAACGATGTGGCTAGCTCCGTCCATATTACCTCATATAGTTACATTGGAGGTGTCTGTGCAACGATGTGGCTAATTCCGACCCTATTTTACCTTCATTAGATACTTTGGAGGTGGTCTGTGCAAACGATGTGGCTGCTCGTCCCTATTACTCATATAGTTACCCATTTGGAGGTGTCTGTGCAACGATGTGGCTAGTTCCGTCCCTATTACCTCATATAGTTACATTGGAGGTGCCTGTGCAACGATGTTGCTAGTTCCGTCCCTATTACCTCATATAGTTACATCCTATTACCTCATATAGTTACAATTGGAGGTGTATGTGCAACGATGTGGCTAGTTCCGTCCCTATTACCTCATAGTGTTACATTGGAGGTGTATGTGCAACGATGTGGCTAGCTCCGTCCCTATTACCTCATATAGTTACATTTGAGGGGTCTGTGCAACGATGTGGCTAGTTCCGTCCCTATTACCTCATATAGTTACATTGGAGGTTGTCTGTGCGCGTATGTGGCCTAGTTCCGTCTCTATTTACCTTCATATAGTTACATTGGAGGTGTCTGTGCAACGATGTGGCTAGTTCCATCCCTATTACGTCATATAGTTACATTTGAGGTGTGTGTGCAACGATGTGGCTAGCTCGTCCCTATTACCATCAATATAGTTACATTTGGAGGTGTCTGTGCAACGATGTGGCTAGTTCCGTCCCTATTACTTCATATAGTTACATTGGAGGTGTCTGTGCAACGATGTGGCTAGTTCCGTCCCTATTACCTCATATAGTTACATCCTATTACCTCATATAGTTACATTGGGAGTGGAAAGTGCAACGATGTGGCTTAGTTCCGTCCCTTATTACCTCATATAGTCGTAACAAATTGGGGTGTATGTGCAACGATTGTGGCTAGTTCCGTCCCTATTTACCTCATATTGTTACATTGGAGGTGTAATGTGCAACGATGTATGTGGCAGCTTCCGTCCCTATTACCTCAATATAGTTACATTGGAGGTGTCTGGCCACCTGCGATGTGGATAGCTCCGTCCCTAGTTACCTCATTTAGTTACATAGGAGGTGTTGTGCAACGATGTGGCTAGTTCGCTTCTATTTTACTCCCATATAGTTTTACATTGGAGGTGGTCTGTGCAACGATTGTGGCTAGTTCCCGTCCCTATTACGTCATATAGTTCATTGGAGGGTTTCTTTGCAAACGATGTGGCTTAGTTCCGTCCCCTATTGCCTCATATAGTTTATTGGAGGGGGTGTCTGTGCAAACGATGTGGCGTCCTCCCATTTACTTTTTCTATAGTTACATTGGAGGTTTCTGTGCAACCAGTGGCTAGTTCCGTCCCTTAATTTACTTATATAGTTATATTGTGGTATCTTTGCAAAACGATGTGGGCTAGCTCCGGTCCCCTATTACCTCATATGTTACATTGGAGGTTGTATGTCAACGATTTGGGCTTGTTCCGTCCCCTTTTATTTGCAATTTTAGTTACTTGGAGGTGTATGTGCAACGATGTGGCTAGTCCGTCCCTATTACCCTCACATAGGTAACATTGGGGTGTCTGTGCAAAACGATATGGCTAGTTCCGGTCCCTTTTTACTCATATAGTTACATTGGAGGTGTCTGTGCAACGATGTGGCTAGCTCCGTTTCTATTACCTCATATAGTTACATTGGAGGTGTCTGTACAGCGATGTGGCTGCTCCCGTCTTTTACCTCATTAGTTACATGGAGGGTGTATGTGCAAAGATTGTGGCCTAGCTCCGTCCCTTATTACCTATATAGATTTTACATTGGGGTTTGTTTGCACGATTGTGGCCTAGTTCCGTCCCTATTCCTCATATAGTTGCATTGGAGGTGGTTCTTGTGCAACCGATGTGGCTACTTCCGTCCCTGTTGCTATATAAGTTTCATTGGAGGAGTCTGTGCACGATGAGGCTGTTCCATCCCTATTACCTCTTATAGTTACATTGAGGTGTTTGTGCAAGATGATGGCTAGTTCCTTCCCTTATTTACTCATATTAGTTACATTGGAGGTGTCTGTGCAACGATGTGGCTAGCTCCGTCCCTATTACCTCCATTATTATTTATTTGGAGGCGTTTGTGCAACGATTGTGGCTTAGCTCCGTCCCTAATTGGCCTAATAGTTACATTGGAGGGTGCTGTGAAACGATGTGGCTAGTTCCGTCCCTATTACCTCATATAGTTACATTGGAGGTGTTCTGTGCAAACGATGTGGCTAGTTGTCCTTAATTACCTTCACTTTAGTTACGAGGGTCTGTGCAACGATGTTGCTAGCTCCGTCCCTATTACCTCATATAGTTACAATTGGAGGTGTTTCTGTGCACGGATGTGGCTAGTTCAGTCCCATATTTCCTCATATGTTACATTGGAGGTGTCTGCAAAGGAAGAATGGCGAGCTCCGTTCCCTATTTCCTCATTTTTAATAGGTTAAACTGGAGGTTTTTGTCCGAACGATGTGGCTAGTTCCGTCCCTTTACCTCATATTGTTACATTGGAGGTGTCTGTGCAACGATGTGGGTAGTTGTCCCTATTTAACCTCACATAGTTTACATTGGAGGTGTCCTTGTGCAACGAAGTGGCTAGCTCGTCCCTATTACCTCATATAGTTACATTGGGAGATCTTGTGCAGCGATGTGGCTAGCCTCCGTCCATTAACCTCAAATAGTTACATTGGATGTGTCTGTGCAACGATGTGGCAAGCTCCGTCCCTATTACCTGCCATATAGTTTTACATAGGAGGTGTCTTGGCAACGGATGTGCTAATTCGTCCCTATTCCTCATAGTTTTTCATTGGAGGTGTGTGCAACGATGTGGTAGTCCGTCCCTATTACTCATATAGTTACATTGGAGGTGTCTGTGCAACGATGTGGCTAGTTCCGTCCCTATTACCTCATATAGTTACATTGGAGGTGCCTGTGCAACGATGTTGCTAGTTCCGTCCCTATTACCTCATATAGTTACATCCTATTACCTCATATAGTTACAATTGGAGGTGTATGTGCAACGATGTGGCTAGTTCCGTCCCTATTACCTCATAGTGTTACATTGGAGGTGTATGTGCAACGATGTGGCTAGCTCCGTCCCTATTACCTCATATAGTTACATTTGAGGGGTCTGTGCAACGATGTGGCTAGTTCCGTCCCTATTACCTCATATAGTTACATTGGAGGTGTCTGTGCAGCGATGTGGCTAGTTCCGTCTCTATTTACTCATATAGTTACATTGGAGGTGTCTGTGCAACGATGTGGCTGTTCCATCCCTATTTCGTTCTTATAGTTACAATTGAGGTTGTGTGTGCAAACGATTTGTGGTAGTTCCGTCCTATTGCCTCATATAGTTACATTGGAGGTGTCTGTGCAACGATTGTGGCTTAGTTCCGTCCCCTATTACTCATATAGTTTACTTGGGAGGAGTTCTGTTGCAACGATGTGGCTTAGTTCCGGTCCCTATTACCTCATATAGTTACATCCTATTACCTCATATAGTTACAATTGGAGGTGTATGTGCAACGATGTGGCTAGTTCCGTCAATATTACCTCATATTGTTACATTGGAGGTGTATGTGCGACCGATGTGGCTAGCTCCGTCCCTATTAACCTCATATAGTTACATTTGGAGGGTCTGTGCCAAAACGATGTGGCTTTATTCGTCCCTTTTACCTCATATAGTTACTTGGAGGTGTCCTGTGCAGGCGATGTGGGATAGCTCCGTCCTATTACCTCATAGTTTATAGGAGGTGTGGTGCAACGATGTGGCTAGTTCCGTCTCTATTTATTCATATAGTTTCATTTGGAAGGTGTCTGTGCAACGATGTGGTAGTTCCGTCCCTATTACGTCATATAGTTACATTGGAGGGTGTCTGTGCAACGATGTGGCTAGTTCGTCCCTATTGCCCATCCAAGTTACATTGGTAGGTGTTCTGTGCAAAACGATGTGGCATTTCCGTCCCTATTACTTCATATAGTTACTTGGAGGTTTCTGTGCAACGATGTGGCTAGTTCCGTCCCTATTTTATATATAGTTATATTGGGAGTTAATTCTATGCAACCCGATGTGTAGCTCCGTCCCTATTATCATATGTTACATTGGAGGTGTATGTGCAACGATTGGCTTGTTCCGTCCGATTTACTCAATAGTTACATTGGAGGGTGTTCTGCAACGATGATGGCTAGCTCCGTCCCTATACCTCACATAGGTACATTGGAGGTGTTGTGCAACGATGTGGCTAGTTCCCGTCCCCTATTTACTCATATAGTTACATTGGAGGTGTGTGGAAACGGATGTGGCTAGCTCCGTTTCTATTACCTCATATGTTACATTGGAGGTGTTTGTTACAGCGATGTGGCGAGCTATTACCTCATATAGTTACATTGGAGGTGTCTGTGCAACGATGTGGCTAGCTCCGTCCCTATTACCTCATATAGTTACATTGGGGTTGTTTGTGCAACGATGTGGCTAGTTCCGTCCTTTACCTTCATATAGTTGCATTGGAGGTGTCTGTGCAACGATTTGTGGATACTTCCCGTCCCTGTGCCTCATATAGTTACATTGGAGGTGTGCTGCAACGAGTGGCCTTGTTCCTTCCTATACCCTTTATAGTTACATTGGAGGTTTTGTGCAAAGAAACGTGGCTAGTTCCTTCCCTTTTACTCACTATAGTTAAATTGGAAGGGTAGTCTGTGCAACGATGTGGCTTGTTCCGTCCCTATTACCTCATTATAGTTAAACATTGAGGGTGTGCAACGATGTGGCTAGCTCCGTCCCCTATTACCTCATATAGTTACATTGGAGGTGGGGTCTGTGCAGCGATGTGGCTAGTTCGTCCTATTACCTCATACAGTTTTACATTGGAGGTGTCTGTGCAACGATGTGGCTAGTTCCGTCCCTTTTCCTCATATAGTTACATTGGAGGTTCTCTGCAAGACGTTGTGCTAGGTTCCGTCCCTGATTTACCTCAATATAGCTTACATTGGAGGTGTTTGGAGCAACGTGTGCTAGTTCCGTCCCCTATTTCCTCATATGTTATATTGGAGGTGTCTATGCAACGATGTGGCTAGCTCCGTCCCTATTTCCTTCATATAATTCATTGGGAGACTGTGCAATCGATGTGGCTGTTCCGTCCCTATTACCTCATATAGTTACATTGGAGTGTCTGTGCAACGATGTGGCTAGTTCCGACCCTATTTACTCATTATAGTTATATTGAGGTGTCTATGCACGATGTGGGCTAGCTCCGTCCCTATTTACCTCATATAGTTACATTCGGAGGTGTCTCCCGTGCAAAGATGTGCAATGTTCCGTCCCTATTACTCATACGATAGTTACCATTGGACGGTGTACTGTGCAACGAGTGCTAGTTCCGTCCCTATTACCTCACATAGTTACATTGGAGTGTACTGAGCAACGATGTGGCAAGCTCCCATAGCTCCGTCCCATTACCTCACATAGTTACATTGGAGGTGTATGTGCAACGATGTGGCTAGTTCCGTCCCTATTACCTCATATTGTTACATTGGAGGTGTATGTGCGACGATGTGGCTAGCTCCGTCCCTATTACCTCATATAGTTACATTTGGAGGGTGGCTGTGCTAGCGATGTGGCTAGCTCCGTCCCTATTACCTCATATAGTTACATTGTAGGTGTCTGTGCAACGATGTGGCTAGTTCCGTCTCTATTTACTCATATAGTTACATTGGAGGTGTCTGTGCAACGATGTGGCTAGCTCCGTCCCTATTACGTCATATAGTTACATTGGAGGTGTGTGTGCAACGATGTGGCTAGTTCCGTCCCTATTGCCTCATATAGTTACATTGGAGGTGTCTGTGCAACGATGTGGCTAGTTCCGTCCCTATTACTTCATATAGTTACATTGGAGGTGTCTGTGCAACGATGTGGCTAGTTCCGTCCCTTATTACCTCATAGTGTAACATCTATACCTCATATAGTTACAATTGGAGGGGTGTGTATGTGCAACGATAAGTGCCCTAGCTTTAGTTTCCGTCCCTATGACCTCATATTGTTACATTGGATGGTGTATTGTGCGACAACGATGTAGCTAGCTCCGTCCCTATTACCTCATATAGTTACATTGGAGCTGTCTGTGCAGCGATGTGGATAGCTCCGTCCCTATTGCCTCATATAGTTACATAGGAGGAGGTGTCTGTGCACATGTGGCTAGTTTCCGTCTCTATTTACTCATATCAGTTACATTGGAGGGTAGTCTGTGCAAACGATGTTTCCCTGGCTAGTCCGTCCCTAATTACGTTGTCATTATAGGGGTTTTTACATTGGAGGTGTCTGTGCACGATGTGTCGCTATTCCGTCCCTATTGGCTCATATAGTTACATTGGAGGTGTCTGTGCAACCGATGTGGCTAGTTCCGTTCCCTATTACTTTCATATAGTTACATTGGATTGAATTGTGCTGTGCAATGATGTGGCAGTTCCGTTCCCTATTTTACTCATATAGTTACATTGGAGGTAATCTATTGCAACGTGTGGCTAGCTCCGTCCCTTTACCTTTATAGTTACAATTGGGGTGTGTGCAACGATTTGGTGGCTTGTTCGTACCTATTTACTCATATAGTTACCATGGAGGTGTCCCTGTGGCAACGATGTGGCTTAGTCCGTCCCTATTTCCTAAAATAGGTAAATTGGATGGTTGTCTGTTGAACGAAGTTGGCTAGGTTCGTCCTTTAGTTTACTCATATAGTTACATTGGAAGTGTTCTGTGCAACAATGTGACTAGCTCCGGTTTCTATTACTCATATAGGTAATTGGAGGTTGTCTGGTTACGCCGATGTGGCCCTAGCTTCCGTCTATTACCTCCAATAAGTTACATTGGAGGTGTCTGTTTGCAACGATTGTGCTGCTTCCGGGGTCCCTATCTACCTCATATAGTTTACATTGGGGTTGGTTTGTGCAACAACGATGTGGCTAGTTCCGTCCCTATTGCCTTTATTAGTTACCCATTTGGAGGTTTGTCCTGTGCAACGATGTGGCTCTTCCGTCCTGTTGCCTCATTAGTTACATTGGAGGTGTCTGCGCAACGATGTGGCTAGGTTCAATCCTATTACATATATAGTTGTGTTGGAGGTGTTTGTTGCAAAGGAATGGTTGTTGGCTAGTTCCTTCCGTAGTTACTCATACAGATATTAATTGGAGGGGTGTCTGTGCAACGATGTGTGTAATGCTCCGTCACTATTGACCTCTATAGGTTACATTTGGAGGTGTCTGTTGCAACCGTGTGGCCCTACTTCGTCCCCTATTACCTCATTATAGGTTAACATTGCAGGGTGTTGTTGCAACGGATGTGGCTCGGCTCGTCCCTATTACCTCATATAGTTACTTGGAAAGGTGTCTGTGCCGCGCTT
This sequence comes from Conchocele bisecta, assembly GCA_029237695.1. NCBI lineage: Eukaryota > Metazoa > Mollusca > Bivalvia > Lucinida > Thyasiridae > Conchocele > Conchocele bisecta. Next base: position 88,159,164 of record CM055270.1, read on the forward strand.
GTGGGCTAGTTCCGTCCCTATTTACCGCCTATATACCCCCCCTAGTTACCATTGGAAGGTGCTGTGCAACGATGTGGCTGTTCCGGTCCCTTTGCCTCATAATAGTTACATTGGGGTGTCTCTTGCAACGGATGGTGTTTAGTTCCGTCCTATTAACCGTCATGATAGTTAAATTGGAGGTGTTTGTGCAACGATGTGGCTAGTTCCGTCCCTAATTTCGCCTCATATAGTTATTATTGGAGGTGGTCTTATGCAAACGATGTTGGCTAGCTCGTCCCTATTTCCTCAATAGTTACATTGGAGGGTTCTGTGCAACGGATGTGGCTAGTTCCGGTCCTATTACCTCATATAGGTTACAGTGAGGTGTATGTGCAACCGATGTGGCCCTAGTTCCATTTCCTATTACCTCATATTAGTTACATTGGAGGCTGTTTGGTTTGCAAAGATGTGGCTGTTCCTTCCCTATTTAACTCATTTGTTATATTGGAGGTGGTCGTGCAAACGATGTGTGTAATCCTTCCGTCCCCTATTAACCTTATATAGTTACATTGGACGGTGTCTGTGCAACGATGTGGCTTAGTTCCGTCCCTATTTACTCAAATAGTTACATTGCAGGTGTTTGTTGCAACGATGTTTTGGCTAGCTCCGGTCCCTATTACCTTTATAGTTACATGGAGGTGTCTGTGCAAGCGATGTGGCTAGTTTCCGGTTCCCTATTACCTCTATACAGTTAATTGGGAGGTGGTCTGTGCAACGACCTGTGCCCTAGTTCCGTCCTTATGGCCTTCATATAGTTACATGGAGTGTGTCTCTTGGCCACCGGATGTGGCTAGGTTCCGTTCCTATTCCTCATATAGTTACAAATTGGAGGTGTGTGTGCAACGATGTTGGCGAGTTCCGTCCCTATTTCTCCCATATAGTTATATTGGAGGTGTTTAATGCAAGCTAGTGGGCTTAGCTCAGTCCCTTATTTCCCCTCATATTAGGTTTCATTGGAGTTTCTGTGCAACGATGTGGCTGAGTCCGTCCCTTTACCTTTCATTCGTTACCATTGGAGGGGGTCTGTTTGCACGATGTGGGTAGTTCGGTCCCTATTTAACTCATATAGGTTCTATTGGAGGTTTGTCATATTTTGGCAACGATGTGGCTAGCTCGGGTCCCTATTACCTCATATAGTACATTGGAGGTGTTCCTGTGCCCAAGATGTTGGATGTTCCGTCCTATATTACTATATAGTTACAGTTGGAGGTTGGTCTTGTGCAAAACGATGTGGTAGTTCGTCCCTTTTTACTCATTATAGGTTACATTGGAGGTGTTCCTGTGCACAAACGTGTTTATCCCCCCCTATGGCTTTAGCTCGTCCCCATTACCTTCACATAGTTAAATTGGAGGTGTCTTGTGGCAACGATGTGGTAAGTTCGTCCTATTTACTCATATAGTTACCTTGGAGGTGGTCTGTGCAACGATGTGGCTACTCCGTTTTCTATTACCTCATAAATAGTTACCATTGGAGGTGTCTGTACAGCGATGTGGCTAGCTCCGTCCTATTACTTCCATATAGTTACATTGGGAGGTGTTCTGTGGCAAGCGATGTGGCTAGCTCCGTCCCTATTACCTCATTATAGGTACATTGTTAGGTGTCCTGTGCCCATGATGTTGGCTAGCTCCGTCCCTATTAGTATATAGTTAACATTGGAGTGTGGTGTGCACGATGTGGCTAAGTTCGTCCCTATTGCCTCATATAGTTACATTGGAGGGGTCTGTTGCAAAACGATGTGGCCCTAGTTCCGTTTCCCTGATTACCTCAAATACGTTAACAATTGGAGGTGTCTGTTGCAACGTATGAGGCTAGTCCGTCCTATTGGGCTCATATAGTTACATTGGAAAAAAAGGTGTCTCTTGCAACCGATGTTGGCCTAGGGTCCGTCCCTTTATTCCTCATATAGTTACATTGGGGTGTTTGTGCACCGATTGGGCTAGTTCCGGTCCCTATTTCCTCATATTGTTATATTGGCGGTGTCTATGGCCTAACGAATGTGGGCTAGCTCGTCCCTATTCCTATATAGTTACCATTGGAGGTTTCCCTGTGCAACGATGTGGCTTAGTTCCGTCCCTATTACCTCATATAGTTACATTGAGGTGGCTGTTGCAACGGATGTGTCTAGTTTCCGTCCTATTTAACTAATATAGATTATATTGGAGGTGGTCTATGCAACGTGTGGCTTTTTAAGCTTCCGTCCCTAATTTACCTCATATAGTTAACATTGGAGGTTGGTCACTGTGCAGAAGATGTGCTTTGTTTCCGTCCCTATTTACTCATATAGTTTAATTGGAGGTTGTAATGTGCAACGATTGTGGCTAGTTTCCGTTCCCTATTTACTCATATTTAAGTTACATTGGAGGTTTGTTATATTGGCACGGATTTGTGGCTAGCTCCGTCCCCATTACCTCACATAGTGAACATGGAGGTGGCTGGTGCACGTTGTGGCTAGTTTCCGGTCCCTATTTACTCATATACTTACATTGGAGGTTAGGTTGTTTTTTCTTGTTTTTTTGTGATTGTTCTAATTGCAACCGGGATGTGGCTAGCTCCGTTTTCTATTACCTCATTGTTACAATTGGGAGGTGGGGTCTGTACAGCGAAGTGGCCTTGCTTCCGTACCCTATTTACTCATATAGTTACATTGGAGGTGTTATGTGCAGCGATGTTGGCTAGCCTTCGGTCCTTTACCTCATTTTAGTTACATTGTAGGGTGTCTGTGCAACGATGTGGCTAGCTTCCGTCCCTATTACCGTCATATAGTTACATTGGAGTGTGTGTTGGCCAACGGATGTGGCTGTTCCGTCCTCTGCAATCATTAGTTACATTGGAGGTGGGTATTGTTGCAACCGATTTATCCCACCCCCTTATATTTTCCCCCCCCCCCCCCCCCCCCCCACCCCCCCCCCCCCCCCCCCCCCCCCATATTTTTTTTTATGGCTTAGTTCCGTCCCTATTACTTTCATTCTAGTTACATTGGGAGGTGTCTGTGCAACGATGTGGCTAGTTCCGTCCCTATTCCTCACATATAGTCTACATCCCTATTTACCTCCTATAGTTAACAATTGGAGGAGTATTGGTGCAACATGTGGCTTAGGTTACCGGTTCCCTATTACCTCATATCTGTTACATTGGGGTGTTATGTGCGAACGATGTGGCTTAGCTTCCGGGTTCCTATTACCTATATAGGGTTACCATGGAGTGTCCCTGTGCAACGATGGGGCTTTAAGTTCGTCCCTATTACCTCTTATAGTTACATTGGAAGGTGTTCGGCAGGCGATGTGGATAGCTCCGTCCCTATTGCAACTCATATAAGTTACATAGGAGTGTCTGTGCAAGATGTGGCTAGTTCCGTCTCTATTTACTCATATTTAGTAAATTGGAGGTGTCCTGTGCAACGATGTGGCTTTAGTTCCGTCCCTATTAACGTTCATTAGGTTACATTGGAGGTGTCTGTGCAAACGATGTGGCTAGTTCCGTCCCTATTGCCTCATATAGGTTTACATTGGAGGTGTCTGTGCAAACGCCTTTTGTGGCCTTTTAGTTCCGTCCCTATTACTTCATATAGTTACATTGGAGGTGTTGTTGGCAATGGATGTGGGCTAGTTCCGTCCCTATTTAACTCATATAGTTTTTTATATTGGAGGTATCTATGGCAAACGATGTGGTAGGCCTTAACGGTCTCCCTTAATTTACTCCACTATAGTTAATTCAGGTTGGTATGGTGCAACGAGTGGCTTGTTCCGTCCCTATTTAACTATGTAGTTACATTGGACGTGGGTCTGTGCAACGCTGTGGCTGCTCCGTCCCCTATTACTCAACATAGGTTACATTGGAGGTGGTCTGTGCAACGATGTGGGGCTAGTTCCGTCCATATTTACTCATATAGTTACATTGGAGGCGTCTGTGCAACAATGTGGACTTAGCTCCGGTTTCTATTACCTCATATAGTTTACATTGGAGGTGTCTGTACAAGCGATGTGGCTAGCTTCCGTCCCTATTACCTTTATAGTTTACATTGGAGGTGTCTGTTGCAATCCGATGTGTGGGGTACTAGACTCCGTCCCTATTACATATATAGTTACATTGGGTTGTTTGTTGCACCGATGTTGGCTAGGTTCCGTCCCTATTGGCCTATTATAGTTACATCTGGAAGTGTCTGTGCGACGATGGGTATTCGTCCCTGTTGGCTCATATAGTTAATTGGAGGTGTCTGGCAACCGATGTGGCCTCGTTCCATCCTATTACCTTCCATATAGTTACATTGGAGGTGGTTTGTGCAAGATGTGGCTTGTCCTTCCCTATTTTACTCTATAGTTATATGGAGGTGGTCTGTGCACGATGTGGGTATCTTCCGTCCCTATTACCTCCCATATAGTGATGGAGGTGTCTTTGGCAACCGATTGTGGCTAGTCCGTCCCTATTACCTTCATTGCTTCCAATTGGAGGTGTTTGTTGCGAACGATGGCTAGCTCGTCCCTATTACCTCATATGGTTACATTGGAGTGTTCCTGTGCAGCCCGATGTGGATTAGTTCCGTCCTATTCCCCCCCTCATACAGTTTACAGTGGAGGTGTCTGTTGGCACCGGATGTGGCTAGTTCCGTCCCTATTGCCCTCATATAAAAGTTACATTGGTAGGTTGGTCTCTGCAACGATGTGGCTTAGTTCCGTTCCCTATTTACCTCATATAGTTTATTGGAGGTGTTTGTGCAACGATGTTGGCTAGTTCCGGCTCCCTATTTCCTTCGTTAGTTATTTTGGAGGTGTCTATGCAACGACTGTGGGCTAGCTTCCGTCCCTATTTTCCTCATTCGGTACATTGGAGGTTTCCCTGTGCAAACGATGTTGGCTTAGTCCGTCCCTAATCTCAGATAGGTTACATTGGAGGTGGTCTTGTGCAAACCGGATGTGGCTAGTTCCGTCCCTAATTTACCTCATATAGTTACATTGGAGGTGTCTTTATGCAAAACGATGTGGCTAGCTTCCGTTCCCTAATAAATTTAACCTCATTATAGTTACATTTTGGAGGTGTCTGTGGCAAAAGGATGTGGCTTGTTCGTCCCTATGTACCTCATTAGTTAACATTGGAGGTGTCTGGGTGCAAACGATGTGGCTAGTTCCGTCCCTATTTACCTCATATTGTTACATTGGAGGAGTTGTTGGCAACGATTGGGGTGGCTAGCTCCGTCCCCATTACCTCACATAGTTACAATTGGAAGGGTGTCTGTGCACCGATGTGGCTAGTTCCGTCCCTATTTAACTCATTATAGTTACATTGGGAGGTGTCTGTGCAACGATGTTGGCTAGCTCCGGTTTCTATTACCTCATTATAGTTACATTGGAAGGTGTCTGTACAGCGGCTAGCTTCCGTCATATTACCTCATATAGGTTACATTGGAGGTGTCCTGTGCAAAACGTTGTGGCTAGTTCCGTCCCTTATTGCCTCCATATGTTACATTTGGAGGTGTCCTGTTGCACGATGTTGGCTAGTTCCGTCCCTGGTTTGCGCTTCATATTGTTACATTGGAGGTGTCTGTGCAAAGATGTGGCTTAGTTCCTTCCCTATTTAGACTCCCATAATTTAAGTTATATTGGAGGTGTCTGTTGCAACGATGTTGGGTAGTCCGGTCCCTATTACTCATATAGATACATTGGGTGTTGTGCAACGATTTGGCTAGTTTTTTCCGTCCCTATTACCTCATATAGGTTACAATTGGAGGGGTTTGTTGCCAATGATGTGAGCCTGAAGTTCCTTCCCTATTTAACTCATATAGTGGATAATTGGGAGGTGTCCTGTGCAAAACGATGTGGGTATCCTTTCGTCCCTATTACCTCATATAGGTTACTTTGGAGGTGGTTCCTGGTGCCCAATGATGTGGTTTAGTTCCGTCCCTATTTACTCATATAGTTATATTGGAGGTATTCTATTGGCACGGACGTGGCTAGCTCCGTCCCTATAACTCATTAATAGTTACATTGGAGGTGTCGGTGCAACGATGTGGCTTGTTTCCGTTTCCTATATTACCTCATTATAGTTACATTGGAGGTTGTCTGTTGCAACGACTGTGGCTAGCTCCGTCCCTATTACCGAACATAGGTAATTGGAGGAGGTCTGTGCAACGATGTGGCTAGTTCCGTCTATATTTACCTCATATAGTTTACATTGGAGGCGTCGGTGCACAATGTGTTGGACTAGGCTTCCGTTTCTATTACCCTCATTATAGTTACATTGGCAAACGTGTATGTACAGGCGATGTGGCAAGCTCGTCCTATTACTCCATATAGTTACCTTGGAGGGGTCCAGTGCAAGATGTGTGCTAGTTCGTCCCTATTTTACTCATTAATTAGGGGTTACATTGGCGGTTTGGTCTTGCAACGATGTGGCTAGCTTCGCCGGTCCCATATTACCTCACATAGTTACCTTGGAGGTGTCCCTGGTGCCCAACGATGTGGTGTTCCGTCCCTATTTTACCTCATATAGTTACATTGGAGGTGTTCTGTTGCAACGATGTGGCTAGCTCCGGTTTCTGATTAACTCATATAGTTACATTGGAGGTGTCCTGTTCAGCCGATGTGGCTTAGCTCCGTCCTATACCTCATATAGTTACAATTGGAGGTGTCTTGTGGCAACGATGTTGCTAGTTCCGTCCCTATTGGCCTCAAAATAGTTACCATTGGAGGTGTCCTGTGCAACGATGTGGCTTAGTTCCGTCCCTGTTGCCTCAATATAGTTAACCATTGGAGGTGTCTTTGTGCAAAAGATGTGGCTAGGTTCCTTCCCTATTTACTCATATTAGTTATATTGGAGGTGTCGTGCAACGTTGTGGTAGCTCCGTCCCTATTACCTCATCTAGTTACATTGGAGGAGTCTGGGTGCAACGATGTGGCTAGTTCCGTCCCTATTACCTATTAGTTACATTGGGAAGGTGTTTGTGCAAAGTGTGGGGCTAGTTCCTGACATTTCCTTCAATTAGAGGTTATTTGGAGGTGTCTGTGCAAGATGTGGGTATCTCCGTCCCTATTAACCTCATATAGTTATTGGAGGTGTCTGTTGGCAATGATGTGGTAGTTCCGTCCCTATTACTTCCTTATAGTATCATTGGGGTTCTATGCACGTGTGGCTTAGCTCCGTCCCTTTACCTCATATAGTTACATTTGGAGGTGTCTTTGTTGCAACGATGTTGGCTTGGTTCATCCCTATTTACTCTATAGTTTAACTTGGTGGTGGAGGGGGGTGTCCGTGCAACGGATTGTGGCTAGCTCCGTCCCTATTACCATAAACATTTAGTTACATTGGGAGGTTGGTTGGCAACGAAGTGGCTTGTTCGTCCCCCCCCCCCCACTATTTACTCATATAGTTACTTTGGGGGTTGTGCGAAACAATGTGGACTAGCTTCCGTTTTATTACCCGATAATAGTTACCATTGGAGGTGTCAGGTTACAGCGATGTTGGTAGTCGGTCCTAATTCCTCATATAGTTACATTGGAGGTGTCTGTGCAACGATTGTGGCTAGCTCCGTCCCTTATTACCTCCATATTAGTTACAGTGGGGTTGTTTGTTGCAAACGATGTGGCTAGTTCCGTCCTATTGCCTCCTATTAGTTACATTGGAGTGGTTGTGAACGAGGTGGTCTTCCGTCCTGTTTGCCTCTATAAGTTCATTGGAGTTGGGTCTGTGCAACGATGTTGCCTAGTGCCATTCCCTATTTAACCTCATAAATAGGTTAACATTGGGAAAGGTGTTTGGTGCAAAGGATGTTTGGTATTTCTTCGCTATTTAAACTCATATAGTTATATTGGTGGATGGTCTGTGCAACGATGTGGGTATCTTCCGTCCTAATTTACCTCATATAGTTACATTGGAGGAGTTGTTGCAACGGATGTGGCTTGTTCCGGTCCCTTTATTTCTCATATCGTTACATTGGAGGTGTTGTTGCAACGATGTGGCTAGCTCCGTCCCTAATTTACCTCCATATTAGTTACACTTGGAGGTTGTCTGTGCAAGCGATGTTGGCTAGTTCCGTCCCCTATTACCTCCTACAGTTACATTGGGAGGTGTCTGTGTTGCAAACGATGTTGGCTAGGTCCGTCCTACTTGCCTCATATCGTTAACCCATTGGAGGTGGTCTCTGCAACGATGTTGGCCTAGTTCCGTATTTTATTCCTCATATAGTTACATTTTGGAGGTGTTTGTTGGCAACGGATGTGGCTAGTTCCGTCCCTAATTTCCTCATATAGTTATATTGGAGGTGGTCTATTGGCAACCCGATGTGGCCAGCTCCCGTATTATTTCCTCATATAGTTACAATTGGAGGTTTCTGTGCCAACGATGTGGCTAAAAGTTCCGGTCCCTATTACCTCATATTTAGGTTACATTGGAGGTTGTTCCTGTGCCAACGATGTGGTAGTTCCGTCCCAATTTACTCATATAGTTATATTGGAGGTGTCATTGGCAACGGATGTGGCTAGCTTCCGTCCCTATTAAACCCGCATATCGTTACATTGGAGGAGTCTGTTGCAAAGGTGTGGCTTGTTCCGTCCTATTTTACTCATATTAGTTACATTGGAGGTGTCTGAGCAACGATTTGGCTAGTTCCGTCCCTTATTAACTTCAGTTATCTTTATTAGTACATTGGGGGTGGTCTGTTTGCACGATGTGGGCTAGTCGTCCCAATTATTCTCATTATAGTAACATCCTTACCTCATATAGTTACATTGGAGGTGTATGTGCAACGATGTTTGTCTAGTTCCGTCCCTATTACCTCTTATATGTTACATTGGAGTTATTGTGCGACGATTTGTGGGTAGCTCCGTCCCTATTACTCATATAGTTAATTGGACATTGGAGGTGTTGTGCAACGATGTGGCTAGTTCCGTCCCTATTACCTCATATTAGTTACATTTGGAGATTGGTGTCTGTGCAAGCGATGTGGATTAGCTCCGTCCCTATTGCCTCATATAGTTACATAGGAGGTGTCTGCCCTCCTCCCACATAAGGTTACACCCCCACTGCAACGATGTGGCTAGTTCCGTCTCTATTTACTCATATAGTACCTTCGTTGGTGTTTCTGTGCAAACGATGTGGCTAGTTCCGTCCCTATTACGTCATATAGTTACATTGGAGGTGTCTGTGCAACGATGTGGCTAGTTCCGTCCCTATTGCCTCATATAGTTACATTGGAGGGTGTGGGTGTGCTGCAACGTGTGGCTAGCTCCGTCCCTATTACCTCATATAGTTACATTGGAGGTGTCTGTGCAATGATGTGGCTAGTTCCGTCCCTATTTACTCATATAGTTATATTGGAGGTATCTATGCAACGATGTGCTAGCTCCGTAACTTATACCTCATATTAGTTTAACATGGTTGGAGGTGTCTGTGCAACGATGTGGCTTGTTCGGGCCCTATTTACTCATCATTTAGTTACATTGGAGGTGTCTGTGGGCAAACGATGTGGCTGCTCGCTAACCTCGTACTATACCTACATCGGTACATTGGAGGTGTCTGTGCAACGATGTGGCTAGTTCCGTCCCTATTTACTCATATAGTTACATTGGAGGTGTCTGTGCAACAATGTGACTAGCTCCGTTTCTATTACCTCATATAGTTACATTGGAGGTGTCTGTACAGCGATGTGGCTAGCTCCGTCCTATTACCTCATATAGTTACATTGGAGGTGTCTGTGCAACGATGTGGCTAGCTCCGTCCCTATTACCTCATATAGTTACATTGGGGTTGTTTGTGCAACGATGTGGCTAGTTCCGTCCCTATTGCCTCATTATAGTTACATTGGAGGTGTGTCTCTGCAACGTTTGTGGACTAGTTCCGTCCCTATTTACCTCATTTAGTTTTACATTGGAGGTGTTTGTGCAACGATGTGGTAGTTCCGTCCCTATTTCTCATATAGTTATAATTGGAGGTGTCTATGCAAAACGATGTGGCTAGCTCCGTCCCTATTTCCTCATATAGTTACATTGGAGGTTTCTGTGCAACGATGTGGCTAGTTCCGTCCCTATTACCTCATATAGTTACATTGGAGGTGTCTGTGCAACGATGTGGCTAGTTCCGTCCCTATTTACTCATATAGTTATATTGGAGGTGTCTATGCAACGATGTGGCTAGCTCCGTCCCTATTACCTCATATAGTTACATTGGAGGTGTCTGTGCAAAGATGTGGCTTGTTCCGTCCCTATTTACTCATATTAAAAGTTACATTGGAGGTGTCTGTGCAACGATGTTGGATTTGGTTGGGCCCTATTTTCCCCCTCCTATTTTAACTATATAGTTACATTGGAGGTGTCTGTGCAACGATGTGGCTAGCTCCGTCCCCATTACCTCACATAGTTACATTGGAGGTGTCTGTGCAACGATGTGGCTAGTTCCGTCCCTATTTACTCATATAGTTACATTGGAGGTGTCTGTGCAACGATGTGCTAGCTCCGTTTCAATTACCTCATAGTTACATTGGAGGTGGTCTGTACAGCGATGTGGCTAGCTCCGTCCCAATTAACCTCTAAAGTTATTGGAGGTTTCCTGTGCAACGATGTGGCTAGTTCCGTCCCTATTGCCTCATATAGTTACATTGGAGGTGTCTGTGCAACGATGTGGCTAGTTCCGTCCCTGTTGCCTCATATAGTTACATTGGAGGTGTCTGTGCAAAGATGTGGCTAGTTCCTTCCCTATTTACTCATATAGTTATATTGGAGGTGTCTGTGCAACGATGTGGGTAGCTCCGTCCCTATTACCTCATATAGTTACATTGGAGGTGTCTGTGCAACGATGTGGCTAGTTCCGTCCCTATTACCTCATATAGTTACATTGGAGGTGTTTGTGCAAAGATGTGGCTAGTTCCTTCCCTATTTACTCATATAGTTATATTGGAGGTGTCTGTGCAACGATGTGGGTAGCTCCGTCCCTATTACCTCATATAGTTACATTGGAGGTGTCTGTGCAACGATGTGTGGCTAAGTTCCGTCCTAATTTACATCATATGTTACATTGGAGGTGTTTGTGCAACGATGTGGCTAGCTCCGTCCCTATTACCTCATATAGTTACATTGGAGGTGTCTGTGCAACGATGTGGCTAGTTTCGTCCCTATTATCTCATATAGTTACATTGGAGGTGTCTGTGCAGCGATGTGGCTAGCTCCGTCCCTATTACCTCCTATAGTTATATTGTAGGTGTCTGTGCAACGATGTGGCTAGTTCCGTCTCTATTTACTCATATAGTTGCATTGGAGGTGTCTGTGCAGCGATGTGGCTAGTTCCGTCCCTATTACCTCATACAGTTACATTGGAGGTGTCTGTGCAACGATGTGGCTAGTTCCGTCCCTATTGCCTCATATAGTTACATTGGAGGTGTCTCTGCAACGATGTGGCTAGTTCCGTCCCTATTACCTCATATAGTTACATTGGAGGTGTTTGTGCAACGATGTGGCTAGTTCCGTCCCTATTTCCTCATATAGTTATATTGGAGGTGTCTATGCAACGATGTGGCTAGCTCCGTCCCTATTTCCTCATATAGTTACATTGGAGGTTTCTGTGCAACGATGTGGCTAGTTCCGTCCCTATTGCCTCATATAGTTACATTGGATGTGTCTGTGCAACGATGTGGCTAGCTCCGTCCCTATTACCTCATATAGTTACATTGGAGGTGTCTGTGCAACGATGTGGCTTGTTCCGTCCCTATTTACTCATATAGTTACATTGGAGGTGTCTGTGCAACGATGTGGCTAGCTCCATCCCTATTACCTGATATAGTTACATTGGAGGTGTCTGTGCAACGATGTGGCTAGCTCCGTCCCTATTGCCTCATATAGTTCCATTAGAGGTGTATGTGCAACGGTGTGGCTAGTTCCGTCCCTATTGCCTCATATAGTTACATTGGATGTGTCTGTGCAACGACATGGCTAATTCCGTCCCTATTAACTCATATATTCCATTAGAGGTGTCTATGCAGCGATGTGGCTAGCTCCGTCCCTATTAACTCATATAGTTGCATTGGAGGTATCCCAACCGCTAGTTCAACACTGGGAGTAACGCTATCCAACGATATGTCTGACATAACTAACGGACTTAGTGCAACGATACGTCTAACCTCACTGACGGTGTTAATATTAACTAGTGCAACGATGGATACGCCCACGGAATTTGTACAACTATAGGTCTAACCTCACTGACTGTGTTAGTGCAACTATGGGTCCGCACACGCAGTTTGTAAAACGATAGGTCTAACCTCACTAATTAATGGAACTATGTGTCCGCCCTCTGAGCTAGTGCAACAATAGGTCTAATCTCACTAATGGCGTTAGTGCACTGAGTTAGTGCAACGATAGGACTAACCTCACTAACGGTGTTAGTGCAACGATGGGTCCGCACACTGAGTTAGTGCAACGATATATTTAATATCACAATGGAGTTAGTGCAACGATGGGTCCGCCCACGGAGCTAGTGCAACGATAGGTCTAACCTCACTAACAGTGATAGTGCAACGATGGGTGAGCCCACGGACTTTTTAGAACGATAGGTCTAACCTCATTAACGGTGTTAGTGCAAGGGTGGAACTGCCCACGGAGCTAGTGCAACGATAGGTCTAATCTCACTAATGGTGTTAGTGCAACGATGGGTCTTCCCACGGAGCTAGTGCAACGATAGATCTAAACCCACTAATGGTGTTAGTGCAACGATGGGTCCGCTCACGGAGCTAGTGCAACGATAGATCTAATCCCACTAATTGTGTTAGTGCAACGATGGGTCAGCTCACTGAGTTAATGCAACGATAGGACTAACCTCACTAACGGTGTTAGTGCAATGATGGGTCCGCACACAGAGTTAGTGTAACGATTGGTTTAATCTCACTAATGGTGATAGTGCAACGATGGGTCCGCCCACGGAGTTAATGCAACGATAGGATTAACCTCACTAACGGTGTTAGTACAACGATGGGTCAGCACACTGAGTTAGTGCAACGATAGGTTTAATCTCACAATGGTGTTAGTACAACGATGGGTCAGCACACTGAGTTAGTGCAACGATAGGTTTAATCTCACTAATGGAGTTCGTGCAACGATATGTCCGCCCACGGAGCTACAGCAACGATAGATCTAACCTCACTAGTGGTGTTAGTGCAAAGATGGGTTCTCAAACTGAGTTAGTGCAACGATATGTCTAACCTCACTAATGGTGCAACAATGGGTTCTCAAACGGAGTTTGTTCAACGATAGGTCCAACCCCACTGAATGTGTTTGTGCAACGATGGACCAAACTGCATCCACTGTTTTAGTGCTACGATGGGCATAGCTCATCTGAATGTGCTAGTGGACAATATTTTGTTTCCGCCTTTTAAGGGTTAATCATAATCTATCGGAACCTAATGTTTGTGTCGTTGTTGATCCTTTTGAATCTGCCCATAAATTTGGTAGCATCTGTGCTTCGTAGTCCTATGATGCTGTACACTGAGTGCTTAAACTATTGTGGCGCATGCGTGAATCAAAACGCATAAAAAGGCCTTACTGCAGCCGGGGACCAGCGGTTGGAGCCCCTCCGCCTTGACGACCGTAACCTGGGTGACGGAAACGACGCCGCTCGGTGTCAGGAAGCCACAGCACTGCACAGGCGGTGGCTCATCGTGTATCAGCTCCCTGTGGCGACAAATACAACGGCTTGGATTGGTGAGTGGGTTGGTCGGGTTGGTTGGTGGATTTGTTGGTTGGTTGTTTGGTTGTTTGGTTGGTTGGTTGGTGGATTGATTGATTTGCCGGTGAGTGGGTGGGCATTGGCTTGGTGGGTGGGTGTGTTGGTGGTTGGTTGGTTGATTAGTTTGTTGGTTGGTTGGTGGGTGTGTTGGTGGTTGGTTGGTGGGTGGGTGTTTTGGTATATTGATGAGTGGGTGTGTTGGTGGTTGGTTGATGGGTGGGTGTGTTGGTGGTAGAGCTGGGACGGGTAGTCATTTTGGACCCGGGTACCCGGGACCCTATTACCCGCGAGTACCCGAGTACCCGGTGTTCAATTATTTCCCTTGGAATAAAACTTCCATTCGAGTTGTGTTCCCTTTGTCCCATGATCTCCGGACATCATTATGGCAAAAGCCAAGTTTGGCAATACTTTTCTTTAATTCAAGAAAAACAAAAAACAAAATGCAATCTGTGCGACCTGCAGTTAAGTTACCGAGGTGGGGGAACAATGATATGCAGCCTGGCAGGTAAGAGTTCGTTTATAAAACCCATATAAATGAATATTTAAATAACTTAATGTTATGTGCAAATTACCCGCGGGTAACGGGTAACGATTTTGTACCCGGGTAGGAGCGTTACCCTACCCGGGACCCGGGTATCCGAGCACTCGTTCCAGCCCTAATTGATGGTTGGCGGTGGGTTGGTGTGTTGGTGGTTGGTTGGTGTGTGGGTGTGTTGGCGGTTGGTTGGTGAGTGTGTGTGTTGGTGGTTCGTTGGTGGGTGGGTGTGTGTGTTGGTGGTTGGTTGGTGAGTGGGTGTGTTGGTGGTTCATTGGTGAGTGGGTGTGTTGGTGGTTCGTTGGTTAATGGGTGTGTTTATGGTTGGTTGTTGGGTGGGTGTGTTGTTGGTTGGTTGGTTGGTGGCTGTTTTGTAGGTTGGTTGTTGTGTGGGTGTGTTGGTGGTTGGTTGGTTGGTGGGTGTTTTGTTGTTGGTTGGTTTGTGTGTGTGTTGGTGGTTGGTTTGTGAGTGGGTGTGTTGGTGGTTGGTTGGTGGATGGGTGTGTTGGTGGTTCGTTGGTTGGTGACACAAGCATAGTGTAAACTACAACAATACTAAGATGTATGCACCATGGACATGATGGAACCGGGCTTACCTTGTATACAGGACACTCTACACAATTATTAGGATAGGCATTTTCTGTAAATGCGATCATGTCTATTTGTCAGCGGACGATACACTATATTGTATAAGCTAATATATAGCAATATAATATATTGAAAACTGACCTTAAACGAACCCCGCTTCCACAGTATGTGCGGAGTAGAAATTTTCCCTCAAATCCCGGCTCAAAAGTCGACGGAACGACGAGGTAGCGACCGCGTTTTAGGGTTATCCTGTGCATTGTACTGCGGGCGCTGCTAAAGGTTTCCTGTGATACTTTTCGCAAGACGTTATGCATCCGAACTTCTCGGTTCGCGTCCGTCTACAACGAGATGCATAATCACGTGGTTACAACAACAACAATGGCTGAAAGTGTTGAAAGCGAGCCCACTCCAAAGTAAGTATTATTTGATGTTTTCTTTAATAGGCAACGGATTTTGATGAAATATGGCGCAGCAAACACGTCGCCATGAGCGGCATTTGTTGGTCCTGTGAGTTCGGCACATACTTATGTTGTCTTTGCGAACTTGAAGAATCGATTTCCGTGTCAGTAGACACGGTAATCGATTCTTCGCAAACACGACATAAGTTTGGGCCAAATTACCGAGACCACCAAATGCAGCTTAACAAGACGCGTTTGATGCGCCATATTTTATAAAAATTCATTACATAAAAAGGACAAAATAAAAGAATACGTACTTTGAATCGGAGGGCTTCTGGAAGTTTCAGTACTTGTTGTTCGTGTTGTAACTACGTGATCATACACCTTGTACAACATAATCGAAATACAGTGGAATCTCTCTAAACCGGACACCCTGGGATTCCGTGTTTAGCGTGGTATCACTATTATATATACAGTCGAACCTCCGTTAACCAGACAAGTTGTGCATAATTTTGGCATGCTTCGTTACCAGTTATCTCCGAGGATAATGTATGTTCATGATCGCAAAGCACCCACGCGTGTCTTGAAGTAGTTATATGCAAGTGTCACAAAATGTCCCCATGGTGTCCGGTTTAGCGTGGTATCACTCTATATCAGGTGTATGATCACGCAAAACAAATATGCTGGCCTGCTTTGCAATCATGACTCGACAGTGAAGCGGATCTGGGGGCCGTTTCACTGAACCTCCTAAGTGCGAATTTAGGATCGTCTGGAAATTTCAATTGATGGGTTTACATTTATTGAGCATAGGCTGCATATGCAGCATATGTTCAATAAATGTAAATCCAATAACTGTTCACACGAAAATAGTGTTAATGTGAAATTTACAGACTATCATAAGTTTGCACTTACGAACATTTTAGTCGTACAAAGTTTAGTGAGCCGTGCCGTGAAACATTTTTGATATCCAGTCAATACTATTTTTGCATTTTACAGCCATTTGTAGGTGTTGACAGGATAAATAGAATAGTAGGTTAGTGCCATGAATGGGAAAAAATATCTGGCGCGGCACGGAAACGGGATGTGCTCGGCATAGATAGTGGACGTATTTGTCATCCTCACCCATTTGTATATGATTTTCCAATACAGTCGAACCTCCGTGAACGGTCACCTCCGTGCAACAACACCCCCTGTGTAACAGCCACTATTGTATATCCCAAATTGATGATGTCCACTATATTTAGATGCTGAACACGAAAATTGTCGTCTGTTTTATATTTTGCCTTAATTCTCAATATAGAGAATAGTAGGTTAATGCCGTGAATGGGAAAAAATATCTGGCAAGGCTCAGGAAACGGGATGGGCGAGGCTCTGCCGAGCACATCACGTTTCCGTGCCGCGCCAGATATTGTTTTCCCATTCACGGCACTAACCTACTATTCTATTTATCGCGTCAACACCTACAAATGGCTTTAAAATGCGAAAATATAACCCCAACCGCCGCACATATTCATACGTAGTGATTAGGTCGTATTGACTGGCTATCACGGCACTGTGTTGACGGGATAATGTATTATAATAGTTTAGTTTTGTTTGCCTACTTTAACCTCATCTTATCACTTATTTGATACATTTTGTGTTTCTGCATTTACACAGAACATGGACAATATATGGACATATGTGATAGCACAGTTATATCACGTTCGTCCGCAAGTACGACCGATAATCCAAGTTCTAAGTTGAAGCTCATGGATTATTGATCGTACATGCGGACAAACGTGATCTGTAATATTGTACATATACCAGGGACGACATCTGGAGGTTACCTCGGTAATGGTTACGCCGATGCAGAAGTTACTTTTTGTCTTGTCGAGTCGTTTATCCCCCTGTTCCAGCGAGAACAAGACCTCCTCCTTGTCCTGATAGACATCCACCAGATACTGGGGACAAACGCCATCGTATATCACACACGGTACATGTAAACCGCATATCTAATACTTACAGTCCGTCAGATACTGGGGACAAAAGTCGTCGTATATTACACACAGTACAGATGAATGGTATACACATGTGTATGATACTTACAGTCCATCAGATACTGGGGACAGACGCCATAGTATATTACACACGGTACATTGTACATGTAAACGGTATATCTGATGCTGACAGTCCACCATATACTGCGGACAAACGCCGTCGTATATTACACACGTTACATTGTGCATGTAAACGGTATATCTGATACTTACAGACCACCAGATACTGGAGACAAGCTCCGTCGTATATTACACACGTTAAATTGTGCATGTAAACGGTATATCTGATGCTGACAGTCCAGCAGATACTGGGAACAAACTCCGTCGTATTTTACTCACAGTACATTGTGCATGTAAACGGTATGTCAGATACTTACAGTCCACCATGTACTGGGGACAAAGACCGTCGTATATTACACACGGTACATTGTGCATGTAAGCGGTATATCTGATACTTACAGACCACCAGATACTGGGGAAAAACTCCGTCGATTATTACACATGTTAAATTGTGCATGTAAACGGTATATCTGATGCTGACAGTCCAGCAGATACTGGGAACAAACTCCGTCGTATTTTACTCACGGTACATTGTGCATGTAAACGGTATATCTGATGCTGACAGTCCACCAGATACTGCGGACAATAGCCGTCGTATATTACACACAGTACATTGTGCATGTAAACGGTATGTCAGATACTTACAGTCCACCATATACTGGAGACAAAGACCGTCGTATATTACACACGGTACATTGTGCATGTAAACGGTATGTCAGACATGTACAGTCCACCAGATACTGCGGACAAACGCCGTCGTATATTACACACGGTACATGTAAACGGTATATGTGATACTTACAGCCCACCAGATACTGGGGACAAACGCCGTCGTATTTTACAAACGGTACATTGTGCATGTAAACGGTATATTTGATGCTGACAGTCCACCATATACTGCGGAAAAAAGCCGTCGTATATTATACACGGTACATTGTGCATGTAAACGGTATGTCAGATACTTACAGTCCACCATATACTGGGGACAAAGGCCGTCGTATATTACACACGGTACATGTAAACGGTATATCTGATACTTACAGTCCACCAGATACTGGGGACAAACGTCATCGCATATTGTACACGATACATGTAAACGGTATATCTGATACTTACAGTCCACCAGATACTTGGTACAAACGCCATCGTATTATACACATGGTACATTGTACATGTAAGCGGTATATCTGATGCTGACAGTCCACCAGATACTGGGGACAAACGCCGTCTTATTCTACACACGGTACATTGTGCATGTAAACAGTATATCTGATGCTGACAGTCCACCAGATACTGGGGACAAACGCCGTCGTATTTTACACACGATACATTGTGCATGTAAACGGTATATCTGATGCTGACAGTCCACCATATACTGGGGACAAACGCCGTCGTATTTTACACACGATACATTGTGCATGTAAACGGTATATCTGATGCTGACAGTCCACCAGATACTGGGGACAAACGCCGTCGTATTTTACACACGGTTACATTGTGCATGTAAACGGTATATCAGATGCTGCAGTGCACCAGATACTGGGGACAAACGCCATCGTATTCTACACACGATACATTGTGCATGTACACGCTATATCTGATGCTGACAGTCCACCATATACTGGGGACAAACGCCGTCGTATATTACACACGTTACATTGTGCATGTAAACGGTATATCTGATGCTGACAGTCCACCATATACTGGGGACAAACGCCGTCGTATTTTACACACGTTACATTGTGCATGTAAACGGTATATCTGATGCTGACAGTCCACCAGATACGAGGGACAAACGCCATCGTATTCTACACACGTTACATTGCGCATGTAAACGGTATATCTGATGCTGACAGTCCACCAGATGCGAGGGGCAAACGCCATCGTATTCTACACACGGTACATTGTGCATGCAAACGGTATATCTGATGCTGACAGTCCACCAGATACTGGGGACAAAGGTCGTCGTATATTACACACGGTATATTGTGCATGTAAACGGTATATCTGATGCTGCAGTCCACCAGATATTGGCCGTTTTCTAATTATATGAATTCTACTTATAGTCCATGTGTCCAAGATGGCACACTAGACAGCATACATGTACCTGTTTAAGGTCATACGTCATAGATATGTACATGTATTAATGGTTTCAACGATACATTGCAACCTCTCTACAACAGCCACCCATGGGAAGACGCAAAACTGGCTGTTGTAGAGGTGGCTGTTGTAGGGAGGTTAATGCTGAATTAAATTGTGTCGTCTGCTGTTTATTTATTTTCTTCGATAATTCTCATCAAATACATGGTTTGACGGTTTTTATTGAGAAAGAAAGCAAAAGCAACAGCAGATGACGTTGTTTGTGCTCAGCAGTCTAAGGGTTAAATATAGTGGAAATCATCCATTTGGGATATAAAATAGCGGCTGTTACAGAGAGGGTGTTGTTGTAGGGAGGTGGCAGTTCGGGGAGGTTCGACTGTATTTGTATCCTAACGATGATGGGACATATGTATCAACTATCTGAACACGGTCTTTTTATAGTATGGGAAAGTAAATTACGTTATTTCAAGAGGCTGTGTTGGACAGTGATTGGGAGTATGTCGTGCGATATACATGTGTGTGTTTTAAATAGAGAATAGTAGGTTAGCGCCGTGCAAGGGAAATAATATCGGGCAAGGCTTAGGATTCGCGGCATTAATCTACTATTCTATTTATCCCGTTAACATGGTTAACACTACACATTACGGTGGCACAGAGGGGACATGGAAATATTTTTTACTTTCGCGTGCGCACGCAATAGGTTTTGCGTGCGCACGCGATAACTTTTGCGTGCGCATGCGATAGGGTTTTGCGTGCGCACGCGATAGCTTTCATTGGCTAACCTATCGCGTGCGCACGCAAAAGCTATCGCGTGCCCACGCAAGACTTATCGCGTGCGCACGCAAAAGCTATCACGTGCGCACGCAAAAGCTATCGCGTGCGCACGCAAAAGCTATCGCGTGCGCACGCAAAACCCTATCGCGAGCGCACGCAAAACCTATTGCGTGCACACACGAAAGTAAAACATATTTCCATGTCCACTCTGTGCCACCGTAACAAATAGCTTTCAAATGCAAAACATAAACCCAGCCGCAACCTCAAAATCGGAGAATCGACTAGTATGACAACCGCACATATTCATATGCCGTATCTAGGTCGTATTGACAGGATACCAAAAATGTTTCACCGCACCGTGTTTCACGGCACATACGCACTGTATTGACGGGATAAATATGCATACGTGTGTAGAGCGTCGCCCATCCCGTTTCCTAAGCCTTGCCAGAGAATGTTTCCCATTCACGGCACTAACCTACTATTCTCTATTTATCCAGTCAACACGGGGCGTATGTGCCGTGAAACCGTGAAATATTTTTGATATCCTGTCAATACGACCTAATCACTGCGTATGAATATGTGTGGTGGCTGGAGTTATTTTGTTTTGCATTTTAAAGCCATTTGTAGGTGTTGACGAGATAAATAGAATAGTAGGTTAGTGCCGTGAATGGGAAAAATATCTGGCGCGGCACGGAAACGGGATGTGCTTCGTGAATGTGAAAAATATCTGGCGCGGCACGGAAACGGGATGTGCTCGGCAGAGCCTCGCCCATCCCGTTTCATAAGCCTTACCATATATTTTTCCCATTCACGGCACTAGCCTACTATTCTCTATAGGTTAGCCACCTCCAAATAGTTTTACTATATAATTTAACCGATTGCCATCCAATAAGGTCAGTCTCTCCTACTTTCACTATTCGTATGGATGCTGAGGGACCCACGTGTACATGACCTGCAGCCAATCTGTACTGGTTCTGCATGAACTAAACAATAGGTTCACTTACTCATAAGAAAGAAAAATCCAACCTTGTCATATCCTCCAATATTGGTTAAATTCTTTGGCCACGGAAACTCTGTTTACATTACGTGACCAACAGGTTCAGTATTTTCTTTTAAATTCTACAAATATGCTGAAACTGGTGTTAAAAGCACACAAAAATGTTTCTCAAGTGAAACTGGGTATCAATGGATCAAGATTTGCAAGCAAACGGTGTCTGTGACCTCAAAACACCCGCATTATTTTTTAATACCGGACTATTTTTGCATACAACCTGGGCGATTTCGCACCATTTGGTATCCTCTAACCTATATACATATACATAATACTTCACGTTTAATGATTCTGGCGGATTAAACAAATATATCTACCATCAGGCGCGGAATCAGTAAGTTGTACTGATCCATTCTGAGGCGCACTACAACACAATAATTCCAGCACAAAAATATTTACACAATTCCCTAACATTTGATTGGCCCGTAGCAAGTTTTTGTCCACAATTTATATCCCAGTAAACTCCCACGCCGAACTACTTTCCCTAACCGTGAGGCGCAGTTAAAATAATTCTTAAGAAAACGGAAAATAAACACATTTTCTTGATGAATTTATTTCAAATCCTGGAATTATAAGGAATGAATGGCATTTTTGTTGAATTTATCGGGGATATAAACTTGGAAAAGTCACGGGAATACTGGACGAGGCCTTCCGGCCTTCGACCAGTATTCCCGCGACTTTTCCAAGTTTATACCCCGATAAATTCCACAAAAAGGCCATTCATTCCTATAATGAATATCATCATGTATGACTGTGACTGGAGAAATGAGGCTTATGGGATTTGCGACCTGTGTAGATCCAGATCACATGTGCATCTGCATAGTGTGAACATGATCTGCACTGTTCGCCATTCCATCAATGAAACACCCTTCAAGTTTCTAACAAGCACTATACAGTGGGGTCAGCGTGTAAGTGCACACACGAACGAACACGACAGGTTGGTTCCAACCTATCGTGTTCGTTCGTGTGTGCACTTACACGCTGACCCCACTGTAGATCGTTATCAGGCTAAATAGGTGTGCTATTTGATCAGGAGCTACTCTGGTCACAAATCATATAAGCCCCATGTATCTAATCACAACCACATATCATGAGACACTGAGGATTTTACGTAACCCGAATTTTCTGTCTGTAACCATGGTAACGCAGGGCGACTTACACTTACATGTAAGTCGCCCTGCGTTACAGTCAGAAAATTCGGGTTAGCAGCTCACCTGTGGGTTATTGAGAAACGAGGTGTGATTGCTGCAGCCCCCGCACCGTTTCGGTACAAGCCACTCCCCCGCGGCCGTGTCTTCCCGCCACGTCTTCTCCCAGGTGAAAAACGACGTGTTCATCATGTGACATATATTTACGGTGGAGAAAAAGCGACAGAAGTCCTCGAACGACATCCTGTTTGTAATGGAACACAAGGATTTGGTTGATTACACGGGATTACACGGGAGTTCAGCTAGCATCACGTTATGGCAACAGATGGGATGTTGAAACAGTGAGAATGGAAAACAATTAATTGAAATTGCGGCATATTTACCAGAATTCGCTGGCGTATTGATCATACTTCGCTAGTTTATTTAAAATATTCGAGGATTTATGAGAATTGGCTGGCTTATTTACCACAACTTGCTGGTGTTTTTACAAGAATTCGCCCTTGTATTTACCAGAATTCGCCATTGTCGTCGAATGTCAGGCCGAGTTCTTTCTTCTCATCTTCGCTGACTTTGCTCCACTCATCTGACCTGAAACAAGTGTGGCCTAACACTCATTACCTGCGTTTTAGCAGAGAATTGCTTTCGTTATATGATGGTCTCCGTCCAGATCAGACAAAGCGGACTTCACAACGTGGTGTATTCTTACATAATCAAATTCTCACAAAAGCGGAAGATGTTTTGGAAAACATAGCCACTAAAACTATTATATTTACAATTGTTCGTAACAAAGGAGTATTTAAAATTAATAATCAGCAACATTTGAATGAAGAACGTAACATTCGCTGATATAAGAAATGAAAATTTACGAATTCTTTCCACCGGGCACGGATATCTGGAACAACGGTAAATCAGTCATTGGATTGTTCAATTTGTGACGTGGTATTTCTACTACGGAATCTTTACTACGATTTCCTAATATGGATTACACTTTGGAAGCAGTTTTGCTGCTGGTTGTAAGTTGTAACAGCTTTGCAACGGGCTGTACATAGTCTAAAATTAGAACAAGGGCAGTTTCCATCGGTTACCGTAACATACATTAGATGAAAGTGTTGAAAGTACCGAGTCGATGTTATCTCTAGAATGGGTTGAATGAAAACAACATCTTAATATATCCACAAGAACATACAATAAATTAGGCAATATAGCTTAGTTAAATGTTGCCAAACAATGGTATTAACATAGGCGTAGGAGCAGGGGGGGGGGGCAGGGGGGAGGGCAGGGGGGTCAGTGGGGCAAGGTGGGGGGGCAGGGGGCGGGGCAGGGGGGCGGGGCAGCCCCCCCCCCCCACTAATATTGAGAGTGGGGGGGGGGGACCAGAGTATGTTTTGGCCCCTCCAATAATTGCACGAAATTGTGTGTATGTATCGTCATTTATACTGTTCATATATATATATGAGACAATATCAAGCTAGAGTTTGTGATTAATTTCACCTTAAGTTCGTGTGGCAGTTCTTTTTGTCATGCAGAGACTGACACAAGAGAGCAAGCGTTTACTGGAAGTATGTTGGTGCCGCAAAAAAATAAGTGCGGGTTTTACACAGACATGTAGATCTCTACAACAACAACAACAAAAATGTTTCTGCGAAACTATAGTTTGATTTTCGATCAATTTTAGGCCTATGTTTTTTACAAATCTCAGGCGCGGATACAGGGGGGGGGGGGGGGGGGCCGTCCATGTGTTTCCAATTTACTTTCAGGTATAGAACGGGTCCTTAAGGTTTTGTACCTATCCATTTGGCAGGTTTTTCTAGCAGGATTGCTGCTCAAACGCTAATCAAAATAGAATAACGTATCATTGTCACAAAACATCTCACTCGGGCACCAATTCATTACAACATACCCTCTTGGTATGTCATACATTGACCAATGTCACAGCCTGCAAACGTTTATTCATCCAATAATGTATCGTTAGAGGGAATTACAAACAGTTTATGTATGTAACTGAAAACGTGTATAACATCATCGGTATTTTACAAAATAAAAAAGCTTACATTATATGTATTTGTTGGAGTGAAAGTGTAAGCTGACCATTTTTACGCCTTATCTTATTACGTGTAATGGGTTATGTAAAATTGTACTCTGTATTTCTGGTTACATGTTACGCTATTATAAGGGCATAACATAAAACTAACACAATCATGCGGTATATTTAATTGCATCACTACAGCATGTATATCTTTCCTATATATACATACATGTAGTACAGGACAGTGCACTGTAGCATATTAAGCAAATACATACCGAACATATATAATTGTACATGTAGCAAAATAGTTTGCCCCCCCCCCATAATTGAGACGCTCCTACGCCTATATCTATATCAAGGTCACATGCTATATGTCCGTTCCTTAGTTGAGGCTGTGATGGCAGTACTTTCAGGACTTTCAGTACTTTGATTATTGGAGCTATGCAACTGTATTCTTAGTTTAAACAATATTAATTAAATATAAGTTATGTAAAGGAATAATATATGTTATGATACAAACAAATAGTGTGTGGATGAATTCTTTTCCACAACAGTAACCTTATTTATCCATATTGTTTCAAGAATGATCTCTATGTGCTACCGTTGTACCTCACGGTACACCATTTATCTATTACACGGTATTGTACATCAGGCATTTTCACTAAACCTCGTACGACTAAAATGTTCGTAAGTGCATATTTAGAATAGTCTATACATTTCAATTGGATTTACATTTAGTGAACATAGGCTGCATGCTCAATAAATGTAAATCCAATAATTGTTTTACTAAACTTCGTACGACTAAAATGTTCGTAAGTGCAAATTTAGGATCGTCTGTAAATTGCAATTGATGGATTTACATGTATTGAGCATAGGCTGCATATGCAGCCTATGCTCAATAAATGTAAATCCAATAATTGTTTACAAGAACACATTGTTAATGTGAAATTTACAAACTATCATAATTTTGCACTTACGAACATTTTAGTCGGACGGCCACCTGAACATCGAGAACATTGTCCTTAGACACATCTCCGCTCGAAATGCATGTTGGCCATGTGATAATTGGACTTCCATATATTGATAATGAGGTATAACAATATGTGACCCGTCGCTCCATGCACCCGTCCATTCGGAAGATCCCAGGGGTTTCTGCACCGTATCATCTGTATATTATAGTGAACTGTCTCTAAATCGGACACTCCGGGCGGGGACCGTCCAGTGTGTCCAGTTTAGAGACAGTCCCCTGTAATATCAGCAACACTATATTTACCCATGGCTCCAAAGACGTGTCCATTCTGGAAATCCATACGGGTGTCTGCACCGTATCATCCGTATATCACAACGGACTGTCTCTATACCGGAAACCCTGAGAAGCTCCCAGGCTTAGAGTACGTTCTGCTATAAAAACAGTCCATACTTACCCATCGCTCCATGCACCCGTCCATTCGGAAGAGCCCCATGGGTTTCTACACCGTATCATCTGTACCTCATCCTGACTGAACAGCGAGAAGAGCCCCGCCGTACCGAGCTCCATGACCTTGACCGCTGTGACGCTGTAGGCATGTGACCTCACGAGACCGCACGATAACACCGACTCCATCTCCTCATCACCAGAGAGCTGAATAAAAATTCAAGCGTACACCGCCGCCGGCGCTAATCTTGCAAACATTTCTTTGTTTTGTTTGTTTCTTAACCCTTAGACCGCTACTCACAACAATTGTCGTCTGCTATTGCTTTTATATCTTGCCTTATTTCTCAATAAAAACATGGATTGACAGCACTTCAGAATCATTTCCATTGGAAATGATTCTGAAGTGCTGTCAAAGCATGTTGTCAGTTATTCTAAAGTGCTGTCAAAGTATGTTTTCGATGATAAAAATGGAAGATAGAAAACAAACATCAGACGACAAAAAAACTAAGATAGCGGTCTAAGGGTTAATACTTGAATATTGTGCTTAAATTAAAATCCAGCACATTGATTGGCTGAGCCTGAGCCTGAGCCTGAGCCATCAAACTGCTTGATTGCGAGTTGAGATTTCCAACAGCTCAAGTTCAGCAAATCAATCCGCTTGTTTGCGAATTGAGAATGTCAACAGCTCAGGCTCAGCCAATCAAACTGCTTTATTGCGAGCTGAGATTGTCAATAGATGTTCAGAAACGTTGACAACGTTGACATTTGGGTGAGATTTGGCAAACAGTGTAGATCCGGATGAGACTGCTCGTGACGAGCCGTCTCATCAGGATCTGCACTTTTTGCCACGGCTGTTTAATAGCTTTATTTTATGCTGAATCAGTTTTTCTTTATTAATTCGTTCCCACGAAATAACAATTCGTCCCCTCAATTTAACAATTCGTTTCCTCCAATTAACAATTCGTTCCCACGATAAGAAAATTCGTTCCCTCGAATTAACAATTCGTTTCCACGATATCGTTATAACCCGAATACATACATTTATAGAGGCCGAAAACCGAATGCATACATTAATAGAAGCCGACTACATACATGGATAGAGCCGACTACATACATTGCTAGAGGCCGAATACGTACATTGATAGACGCCGAATACATACACTGATAGACGCCAAATACGTACATTGATAGACGCCGAATACAAACATTGATTGACGCCGAATACATTCATCGATAGAAGCCGAATACATACATTGATAGAACCCGAATACGTACATTGATAGAGGCCGAATACACACATTGATAGAAGCCGAATACATACATTGATAGAACCCGAATACGTATATCGATAGAGGCCGAATACACCCATTGATAGAGGCCGAATACACCCATTGATAGAGGCCGAATACATACATTGATATTGGCCGAATACATACATTGATAGAACCCGAATACGTACATTGATAGACGCCGACATCAGTGAGTGGTTCTTGTTGGAATGGCGGAGTATTCGGAACAGCTCGTTGCGACCGGCCGCCCCCTCGTATTCTGACAACTTCATATATTCGCTCACCCCTCCCGTCATGTCCACTAACGCGTCCTTGGCCTGGCCCGCCTCCAGAGATTCGTAATCACCCGCCAGTCTGACAGACAAAGGTAAAACGTCTACTGTTCCGCGGTTTTCTGCCCACCTAAGTTTTGTTATTAAACACATTATATCCAAAACAAAATTTGATTGTAAATAGTGTTTTCATCAGTAACAATAAAGTCACATTTTATTAATTGCTAAAATAAATTAATTTGGGAATGTAACAGTGTGCAAAAAGGAACTGGAGAGTGAGAGAGTAGAACAAAGATAATGAAAGTAAATACAGAATAGTAGGTTAGTGCCGTGAATGGGAAAGAATATCTGGCAAGGCTCAGGAAACGGGATGGGCGAGGCTCTGCCGAGCACATCACGTTTCCGTGCCGCGCCAGATATTTTTTTCCATTCACGGCACTAACCCACTATTCTATTTATCCCGTTAACACCTACAAATGGCTGTAAAATGCACAAATTACAAAATTATTTAAATAAATTAGATTTCTTTAGCCCCCATGTTAAAATCTCATAGAACAATTGTATTGTCCCTGTACAATCAATAGTTGATGCAATTACGTTAAATACAAAAATGGGGAGGGTGCCATTTTTATCCCGTCAACACAGTGCGTATGTGCCGTGAAACACGGTGCCGTGAAACATTTTTGATATCCAGTCAATACTATTTTTGCATTTTACAGCCATTTGTAGGTGTTGACAGGATAAATAGAATAGTAGGTTAGTGCCGTGAATGGGAAAAAATATCTGGCGCGGCACGGAAACGGGATGTGCTCGGCATAGCCTCGCCCATCCCGTTTCCTGAGCCTTGCCAGATATTTTTTTCCCATTCACGGCACTAACCTACTATTCTCTATCTATTTTCCTTATTTCTGAACCAAAGTATATGTTGTGACCACTCATTTGAACCGTCTCGCCGAGACGGTTCAAATGAGTGGTATATGTTGTGACCACTCATTTGAACCGTCTCGGCGAGACGGTTCAAATGAGTGGTCACAACATATACTTCTGATGAGAAATAAAGAAATTCTTGAGCCTTGCCGGATATTTTTCCCATTCACGGCACTAACCTACTATTCTCTATTTACTATGTAAGAACAAGTTTGGATATTTTGGGGATTCAATGTATCTCCAATAGCGGAAGAAAAATGTGGTACCAAAATTAGCGTCTCCAAGACCTATTACGGGGTCAAGCTGTCGTATTCAAGTTGACCGCATGCTGTTTTTTATGGAAGCGTCCTAGTGCCAATGCTAAAATATAGTTATCTCCTAATTACGAGATACTAACTCCTAATTAGGAGCTAGTATCTCCTAACTAAGCGATAATAAGTCCTAATTAGGAGATAATATCTCCTAATTAGAAGTTCTAATATCCTAATTAGGATTTAGCATCTCCTAATTAAGAATTAATATCTCCTAATTAGGAGGTAACTTCTAATTAGGAGTTACATTATTTGTTAGCATCGGCACAGATAGTAAGTCCTAATTAGGAGATACTAAGTATTAATTGGGATATAATAACACCTAATTAGGATATACTAAGTCCTAATTAGGAGTTACTATCTCCTAATTAGGAGATAGTATCTCCTAACTAGGAGATAAACAATATTTTAGCATTAGCATCAGGACGCTTCCATAATTCTTGCCAATATTTTCAATTGTTTTATTTAAAAAATACAATGTACTTGAATATTGTGCTGGAAATCCAGTAGCTTGATTGGCTGAGAGTTGAGATTGCCAACGCATGTTTTCTATGATATTTGGGTAAGATTAACACAGGTGGTAGACTTGTCATATGAGGCAAGCCATGTGATTTCGTACCTTCGGACATCTGTATAATTTCATGAAATACGTTTACAAAATGTACAATATTTTCCGTAATTGACGTAAAAGTTGACATAATTTTATATATATTATATTCCGCATGTACTCTGAACATTTTGTCTACTTGTGACTTTATTTATGTGCGATTGTTCATGACAAACCATATACAGAAAGTATGATAGTTTATGTAAATGTCGTTGGGGTTGACGAGATGATCAGATTTCCTGTTAAAATTGAGACAACTCGCGATGTCATTTACAGTAAGTATCACAGACTTTATAAATATCTTCAATCTTCTGAGGTACAAAACCACAAGGCTTGTCTCAAAATTTACAATATTTTTTCATAAATAAAGTCAAAAGTTGACAAAATGTAATTTCGCATGTAATTTGAAAATGATGTCAACTTTTCCCGTCAATTACGGAAAATATTGTAAATTTTCAAAACGTATTTCGTGAAATTATGCAGATGTCCGAAGGTTACGAAATCACATGGCTTGTCTCACATGTGTGTGTCAAGTGACTCCCCATCACTGCGAATTGAATGACGGAATGGAGAACAGTGCAGTGTACTTCCAACACTATAGCACGCAACTCTGCAAAATCTCATGTACCATCCTGTTCCGTCCGTTGTCTGCTAAGTAGTTTTCGTAGTCTACCACGGACGGTACAGGAGGAGGTAACGCAGAGCTATTTACCTGCAGTTTCTGGCTGCACCGCGGTGTAAGTCGCCCTGCGTTACAGACAGAAATTCGGGTTACAGAGCTACGTGCCCGTAACCAAGATGATAGTCACTGTGAGAATTCGCGTGGCCAAAATAAATCAAAGTAAAACTTTGTAAAACACACTGGTTTAACTGGCAGGGTCAGTACTGAAATATATAGAAAATCGTCCACCCATTTGTTACTGCTAGCTCCGTACTGTACCGTGAGACCTAAAGATAATTGCTATATTCATACGCACGAAATGTCTTGATTAGTATCTTCCAGAATTTAACTGATAAGCTGAGAAATAAACTGTGAAAACTATAGAGAATAGTATATGTAGAGTTTTAGATACAAAGCAAGACAGACCAAAACGCCATATGATAAGTTGGCACAGGGAACTATTTTCTTGCTCGTACTCACCATTTAGGCGTAGCACGACAATGGCTGCCCCCATAGAAATGTGCGTTACACAATGTGCTATCTCAAGGGAGATAACATATACAAATGCGACCCTTTTCAATGATTTAACCTGCAGCTGTACTATCCGTAACTAATTCAGAGGGTGTTGTTGTAGAGAGCTTGGGCTGTTTCACTAAACTTCGTACAACTAAAATGTTCGTAAGTGCAAATTTAGGATCGTCTGAAAATTGCAATTAATGGATTTACATTTATTGAGTTGAGCATAGGAAGCATATGCAGCCTATGCAGCCTATGCTCAATAAATGTAAATCCAATAATTGTTTACAAGAAAACATTGCTAATATGTGAAATTTAAAGACTATCATAATTGTGCACTTACGAACATTTTAGTCGTACGAAGTTTAGTGAAACGGGCCCCAGGCCAATAGCGGAGGTTCGACTGTACTAACTTTGCGTACGCCTTCTCCAGAAGTGGTGACCAAAACTCGTTCCTCGTGTTGGAGTGGATGAACACGAGCCGGCCGTCACGGGTGGGCAGGTAGTCGTCAATTACAACGTCAACCACCTGACCACAGCGCCAGAACCGGAAGTGGAATATCCCGCAGTAATGGTTCTTTTCCCGCCATTCTTGGTCCTCGTAATCTGGCACGATCTAACATAATGATTGCATTTGTTAATGGTGTGGGGGCGTACATGATAGTTTATTAGACATCAAATATAATACGCTGATGGGGTTAGTAGACATCCGCAATTACCCCTTCTAGCGGCACTATAGGAAACCTGTGCTCCTGCTGACGGTTAAAGGTACATGCCAACTCAGTAGGCACAAAATGTTCGTTTTAGGAATTAAAGTGTGCTAATGTACATTTACTTGTATGACAAAATTGTATTGCAGATTTATGTTGTTCTCTTGTTATATTTCAGGAAATAAAGTTATACATTTTCCGATTTGTTTTATAAATGCATGGACTTCATTGATTTAGCATATACTACACAGTGAAACCTCTCCAAACCGGACACCCTGGTGTCCAGTTTGGAGATGTTCCACTGTAAATCAGACATGTTAGCGTTTCATGGCACATTCTAGTGTTTTGCAATCATGAACAGTCATTGTGATCAGAGATACATAACAGCGAAACACATGTAAGCTATGTATCCATATTGTCCCGAGTGCCCGGTTTAGAGGGGTCCCACTGTACCTTCTTCCAGAGGTTCGAGTCCTCGGCCAGGCAGGCACAGGCGGCGACGAACCAGCAGTTGCCGAGCGACCCCTGGGAGAAATCGTCGGAACTCGCCCCGTCCGTGAAGAATTGGGGATCGGGCACGATTTCCTACAATATATATGTAGAGTACTACACTGTTTCATGTTTTTCTGCGACCTATTACTATTACATGTATAGTATTATATCTACTTTAGTCCCCATGCTAGTTTCCATATACATGTATATACAATCAATATTGGACTATAAATAGGGAGGGTAACTTTTTAATATTTATGACAAAATTGGGATGTTAGCCGAGCCAGGCACTAGGTTTCATTCCAGTAAATAGAAAGAAAGTAGTACATATTGAAGAAATAGTGCTAAACAGTTTAATTGCTTTGAGAAAACCGTTTGTGGTTACTGGTGAATTTCGGATTGGAATTATTAGAAGTACATTTACATTACTCCTGCAACAACAATATTGAGAGAATTTTCATTTTACTGTCCGTCACGTATTCATACGTCACATGACCCTATCATTCTCGAGCGTCTGCTTTTTTAATCAAGCATGCCTTCCGAGTCATGGGAACTTCTTACATGATTGTCAACACCTTGTTTTCACCTCATATTTACTATCCACAAGCTTATTCATTATGAAAATGCTAGTCTGACAGAAAGTGTTCCATTCAATATGTATTTTAAATAAATCCAGGTGACACAGGTTTCTGTTAAATTATATAGTGGCAATGAATGGTGGAATGTAACCCCTAGCAGGGGTCTGGGTGTCGGCATTTGTTACAAGGGATTCGAGTAGTCACATGACTTCATCCACGACCACCGCTTCTTCATCCAAATATGTGGCAGTGACTGGAGAAATGGGGCTTATTGGTTTTGCAACCAGTGTAGATCGAGATCAGCCTGTGCATCCGCACAGTCTGATCAGGATCTGCACAGTTCGGCATTCCGTCATTGAAACACCCGGCATGCCCATAGCGAGCGTTACATCGTTATCAGACTACAATAGTGTACTATTTGATCAGGAGCTACACTAGTCACCGATCCCGTAAGCCCCATTTTTCCAGTTACAGACACATATTTGGGGCCCATTGCAATAAATATCCTACGACAAAGACGTTCGTGAGTGTAAAATGAACGCTTACACAAACTTAGCAGTGCGATGTTTAGAAAACGCAAAGGGTCACGTGTCTGGATAGCGTTTAAAACTGGACTAGATTTTTATTGGATTCAAATTATTTAAATAGATGTAAATAAGGAAAACAAATATGTACCAATTATACGTATGCTTATGTGGAAACGGCATGTACAATTATGTGTAAGCACATTATTCACCTTCGTGAATAAATGGAATGTCGCCTCGCATGACTGCATATGTATATCCTACGGAGCCCCGCAGGGGACGTAGACTTTTTTTTTGTATATTAATTCGTTGCCACGAAATAAAAATTCGTTCCTTCAAGTTAACAATTCTTTCCCTCGAATTCACAAATCGTTCCCACGATATAACCATTCGTTCCCACGCATTAACACTTCGTTCCCTCAATTTAACAATTCGTTCCCACTCGAACGAATTATTAACTCGTGGGAACGAATTGTTATATCGTGGGAACGAATTGTTAATTCGAAGGAACATATTGTTATATCGTGGGAACGAATTGTTGATTCGAGGGAAATAATTGTTAAAGTAAGGGAACGAATTGTTATTTCGGGTCAACGAATTAATAAAAAAAAAATCCATGTCCTCTGCGGGGCTCCGTATATATCCGTCATTAAACCGTACACTTAAGTTCTCTTGCAATATATCGAAAATCACTGCTCAATAATTCCAGCACAAAAATATTTACACAATTCCCTAACATTTGATTGGCCCGTAGCAAGTCTCTGTCCAAAATTTATATCCCAGTAAATTCCCACGCCGAACTACTTTCTACAGGTGCGCTGTCAGTGCTGTCAATGTAAACAAATGGCTGCCGTCTGTCAAAATACACACATTTTCTTGATGAACTTATTTCAAATGCTGGAATTATAAGGAATGTGAAATTTATAGGGGATATAAACCTTCGTCCAGTATTCCCGCGACTTTTCCAAGTTTATACCCCGATAAATTCCACAAAAAGGATTCATTCCTATAGTATTTGTGGAACAAATTAGACCGATTTCGTCACCACGTGTCGGGCAAACATATACAGTCTGGATGTGTTCTTGGTTAAACAAACGAATTTGAAATCGTTTTAGGTTTTAGAATTAGAAAGGATGTTTTCTTTACATTTGAACTAACGAAACAATCATTTTGAAATTAAAACAAACAACGAAACGATGTGAAAACGATGCGTTGAAAGTACCGACAGCCGTTGAAATGATACTCGTTCCTGGCATATCGTTGTACAAAACGATCGTTTTCACTGCATTTTGCATGAGTTTTTGTTTGTTTCGTTTGGGAAGCATGGGACCGTTTCACTAAACCTCGTACGACTAAAATGTTCGTAAGTGCAAAAGTATGATAGTCTGTAAATTTCACATTAACAATGGTTTATTGTAAACAAATATTGGATTTACATTTATTGAGCATAGGCTGCATATGCAGCCTATGCTCAATAAATGTAAATCCATCAATTGAAATTTCCAGACGATCCTAAATTTGCACTTACGAACATTTTTAGTCGTACGAAGTTTAATGAAACGGGCCCAGGGAACGAATCCTCGCTGTACTTACCCCAGGTCGTTTCCAAATGATGTCCTCTGGCGCTTCCTTACTGTAATAGAGCGACGCGCTGGCCGGCGGGAACGAGTCATCCACAAATAGAGTGCCGGTCTTCGCACACTCGATCTTTATGTCTCGATATCGTTGACCTCGGTACGGAACTGGGTTGTCGAAAACGCCCATTCTGAAACGTGGCTGTTACCGTGGAAATGGGGCGTATGCAATGTGTGACCAGTGTAGTTCTTGATCAAATATCACACTCATTTAGCCTGATAACGATCTATACTGCTTGTTTAAAGCATAAAGGGACTTTCATTGGTGTAATAGCTTGCAGTGCAGGGGCCCGTCTCACTAACCTTCGTACGACTAACATGTTCGTAAGTGCAAATTTAAGATTGTCGGGAAATTTCAATTGATTGATTTACATTTATTGAGCTTATGCAGCCTATGTTCAATAAATGTAAATTCAATAATTAATTATTTGCAAGAAAATATTGCTAATGTGAAATTTACAGACAATCATAAGAGTGCACTTAAGAACATTTAGTCGAACAAACTTTAGTGAAACGTGCCACAGATCCTGGTCAGACTGTGCACAGGCTGATCTGGATCTACACTGGTCGCAAACTCCATATGTGTCATTTCTCCAGTTACAGCCAGAAATACACCCACTCTGAAATGTGATTTTGACTGCGTAATTTGGGCGTGTTTCATTCGCTCTCTATGTCTCTATATCGCTGGTATATCTGTTACAGCGCTGGCAAATAAGCCCATTCCGAAATGTGGCTGTGACTGGAGAATCTGGGGCCATTTCAATAAACTTCGTACGATTTAAATGTTCATAAGTGCAAATTTAGGATCATCTGGAAATTTTAATTGATGGATTTACATTTATTGAGCATAGGCTGCATATGCAGCCTATGCTCAATAAATGTAAATCCAACAATTGTTTACAAGAAACCATTGTTAATGTGAAATTTACAAACTTTCATAATTTTTTACTTACGAACATTTTAGTCGTATGAAGTTTAGTGAAACGGCCCACAGGCTTATAGGAATTGTGACCAGTGTAGCTCTTAATCAAACAGCACAACAGAACTGTGTTGTTCGATAACGATCTATATCGCTTATTAGAACAATGACGGGTGTTTCATTGGTGTAATAGCGTACAGTGCAGATCCTGGTTAGACTTAGAGGATGCACAGGTTGATCAGGATATACACTGTTGGCGAAAAACTAGTATGCCCCATTTCTCCAGTCACATGTTTGGGGGCGTATATTCCTGCAGTTGGTTACACACTGGTCTATTGTTATTGTAATGAAACGGCTTTTTTGTTTTCTGAGTCCTTTCACCCGTTA
Source organism: Conchocele bisecta (assembly GCA_029237695.1). Classification (NCBI taxonomy): domain Eukaryota; kingdom Metazoa; phylum Mollusca; class Bivalvia; order Lucinida; family Thyasiridae; genus Conchocele; species Conchocele bisecta. The sequence goes on from CM055270.1 coordinate 88,194,856, forward strand.
ACCAACTAGAACGAACGGATCCCTGCTAATGCCTGAACTAACTAATTAATCACAGGAGGGATAGTGTTTAGAAATCTGAAGAACAAAAATACTGGCAAATATTGCAGATCTGCGGACGAGATGGTATATACTTTCGTGGCTTGAGTTGCGCGTCATATTTCTCCCGTTTGTTTTGTATAATACATTGTAGTTATATTTACATTATTATATTTAATTTCATGTATACTGCGGTTTTTTTTTTCCTTTTCATTGTTTTGTCTTTTCAGTCCATTATGATAATCGTCTTTTTATTGACTTTGTATGTTTCTGTCCACTTAAGACGGTGAGGTTAGACGAGGGTTTGAGGCGCCAAGCTAACCACGGGTGCGTTTCACTAAACTTCGCACGACTAAAATGTTCTTAAGTGCAAAATTAGGATCGTCTGAAAACTTCAATTGATGTGTTTGCATGTATTGAGCATAGGCTGCATATGCAGGCTATGCTCAATAAATGTAAATCCAATAATTATTTACAAGAAATCATTGTTAATGTGAAATTTACATGCTATCATAATTTTTCACTTACGAACATTTTGTTGTACGAAGTTTAGTGAAACGGCTCCCTAGTTCAACCGCCCAGCGAATTGTTTTCTTCACCGGCCGTTCCAAGGCGGTACCATTCCTGTCATATAGTTTTATATTGTACTTCACTGTGATTTTATTTATTCTAGGACGGTTATTTTCTCGATAGTTCATTGAGGAGCAGTTGTTGTGGGGCTTCCGTTGCATCTGTTTCACTTTTAAATGTATATCACGTACTGTTGCTTTCATTTGGGACCGTACACCGCTGGTCGTAGAGTGGATGTTTGTACCACGTTGAAGGCTCCTCGACCACAGCTGTGTGCGTGTCATGTGTTTTTATCAGGTAACCTGCCCTGCATTGACCGAATACGTACTGACTGATAACATATTGTTGTATCAGGCATTGCCCTGATATAAACATCCGGGTTACAACGAAATGAAAACTGGCGTTCCATTGGTCGGATGACGTCACGTGACGTTACCGAGGAATTCCTACGCGTTTCCTAGCCTTGCCTAATAAACTTGATATCAAAAGACACTAGCATAGGTAGTCTCTATATCATTACATATTGTGTTTACTTAGTTTCTTCTGTCATGAGGTCATTCGTCTCCATTGTAAATTTTGTCTTCTCTTTAATTCATACCAGGCGCGGATCCAGGATTTCGGGTTAGGGAGGGGGGGGGGGTGGGGGGGGGGGCGGGTGCGTAACTATTTTGCAATACTTGACTATTTTATCGAACGAGCTATGCTAATATAGTCAAGTATTGCAAAATAGTCGTCCGAGCAGAATCTACATCGCATTTCCTGCGTTCTGGCACATTTTGGAGCAAAATTATTGACACTGCCACAGTATGTTCAGACATGATTTTTGATTGAAAACGTTTAAATTTTGAAACAATAAGAAAACGACCGAAAAATGCACGGAATACATGGCACTTGGCATGAAACGTGCCTTGTAACTTGTAAAAAATCTTTACTCAGCGAATGTTAGGGGGGTGGGGGGGGTGGCCCACCCCCCCCCCCCCCCCCTCCCCCTGAATCCGCCCATGTATACAATTACATAATATTTATCTAATCTGTTTTGTCATTGTTTGCGCATATCGTAGACGCGTTGCCTCTACACAAGATATATGTACATATATAAGGTTCGACAATGTCTAGCCGTGGGCAAACGTTTGCCGTGGCACTAGGGAACTGTTTTTCGGTACTTTTACAATCTACTCCAGTCAAACAGGTGATTTACATATACATGTTCCGGGGCCGTAGTACACGTCGCGTGGTGCAGCTTTATCAATTTAAAATATCAGTGCGACCGTTGTGAACTGGTCTGGTGATGTAATGGCGCGTTCTAGTAACGTCATGAGACACATGTATTACGTACGTGTTGGCTTGGCCCCGAAATGAGCATTGTCCACAGCCATGGTCAAACAGCACGCGCTGTAGCAATGAAAGCAATGAAAGTTAAACAAATATATTCGACTTACCTTGCTAGATGATTCCCCTTTTTTTAATCCTTCCTTATTCCCTCATTAATAATTCTCTAATTAATAACGTCTCAAAATATTCATGAAAAAAAACGTGTCTACAATTGAATAATTAGGACAATGTGACCTCTGTATGCACCATGGGAGACACTGAAATATGCCACTACTACTACTACTATGGGAGACAATACAAATATACACAGATTGAGGACACATTCATTTAGAAAGGTGACTGTCCTGATACATTATAGGAATGAATGGCCTTTTTGTGGAATTTATCGGGGTATAAACTTGGAAAAGTCGCGGGAATACTGGACGAAGGCCGGAAGGCCTCGTCCAGTATTCCCGTGACTTTTCCAAGTTTATGGACGGCCTCGTCCAGTATTCCCGTGACTTTTCCAAGTTTATGGACGGCCTCGTCCAGTATTCCCGTGACTTTTCCAAGTTTATGGAAGGCCTCGTCCAGTATTCCCGTGACTTTTCCAAGTTTATGGACGGCCTCGTCCAGTATTCCCGTGACTTTTCCAAGTTTATATCCCCGATAAATTCAACAAAAAGGCCATTCATTCCTTATAATTCCAGCATTTGAAATAAATTAATCGAGAAAATGTGTTTATTTCCGTTTTCTTAAGAATTATTTTAACTGCGTCTCACGGTTACGGAAAGTAGTTCAGCGTGGGAGTTTACTGGGATATAAATTTTGGACATAGACTTGCTACGGGCCAATTAAATGTTAGGGAATTGTGTAAATATGTTTATGCTGGAATTATACGGGTATAACGAATATTTTCTATCAGTGTTATATGTAATAATCAGAAATGGACTAGTTCATGTCAAGTTTCAATTGATCATAAAATATTGTATTTTGTATGATTGAGCCATCACAATATTTTTCTCTTTCTTTTTAATTCCGAAAGGGGGAGGTAATCCATGAGGATCGAATAAAATAATCGAAATTCATTTTCCTCATGTACACATGTGAACAACATTAGGAAGCCACATATTAATATATCCTTTCCGGTTTAAAAGTTTTACTTCTTAAACGACACATGACGGACAAACATACGGACGGACGTGCCGATGGGACGAATAGATGGACACATATGACCAAAACAATATACCCAATTTGTTTCTCTCAAAAAGTGGGTATAATAATAATAATAATAATAATAATAATAGAACCTATCCACACGGTGACTTTCCTGATGAAATGGCCTTTTTACGGGATATCTGGATACACACTTTTTGCAAACAGCAAAGTCAATGTACGCGGTACTGGAGTGGTTAACCCTTTCAACACCACATGCCTGTATAGTGGTTTTGACAAAACGTGTAGATCCAGATGAGCCGGCTCGTGACGAGCCGTCTCATCAGGATCTACACTTTTAGCAAGTAATTTTAATATTTTTATGAACAATGACACCCACTTTTCATAAAAGGACTGGTCTGAAAATCATTTTGTGACGTTTGGATTGGTTGAAAAATTAACATAACAAAATCCATTCCAGTTACTTAGGGGTGAGAGTTAAAGACTGACTCGACCGGGTATAGAGTTCACTTTCATACGTGTTTCAAGTCACTGAAGTCAGGCCATTGTGCGCCGACACAACCGTAATATGATCGCGTTTGTTTTACGAGTTCTGTTAAAGGTACATACCCACTCAGTAGGTAAAAAATGCTCTTTATAAATATGAATTAAATAAGTGTATAATTGTGTCACTATTCCACCAGTTCTAAACATTACGAGTGCCCGCTATACATGTATAATCATTTAGTAATATTTATTTTGCAGATAGTGACGCGCGTTGGTATCGGGCTATACTCATATGCAAATGAGGCATGGTATTTTTTAATTATTTATACTAATTAAATGCGTCACCTGAAAAAACAATATTTTCGACAGATTATAAAGTATGATAATTACACATCAAACAATAAATACAGAGTATAAATAGTAATGTCCGTTAACATTTTAAGTAAACACGGTTATTGCACCTGATATCAGTGTGGAAAGTTACGTGTGATATAAAATGTATAATAATGCCAATCAATACGTGGGGTAATGGTGAATGAATGTTTATTTCGCAAGAAAATGTCTCAGATGAGGTCTCTGATATAAAGAACATTGTGTGCCTACTGAGTGGGCATGTACCTTTAAGGCCATATATAAGGCCATATTAAATATCGCTCTGGGGTCGATACTACGATGATGATAGTACGATACTACGACGACGATACTACGATAGTACGATAACGATAGTACGGTATTATGATGACGATATTAGGTTAACACGTCGATGATACTACTACGGCGATGTAACGATGTCACTAGAGTACGATGACGATAATACAATATTACTATGGCGATACCACGATAAAACGATGACGATACTACGATATAATATCGTATTATCGTCATCGTGGTATCGTGTTATCAGTATCGTGCTATTGTACTATCGTCATAGTGTGATCGTACTATCGCCATTGTGGCATCCTCAATTTAACAATTCGTTCCCACGAATTAACAATTCGTTCCCTCAATTTAACAATTCGTTCCCATGAAATAACAATTCGTTCCCACGGGAACGAATTGTTATTTCGTGGGAACGAATTGTCATTTCGTGGGAACGAATTGTTTTTTCGAGGGAACGAATTGTTATATCGTGGGAATGAATTGTTAATTCGAGGGAACGAATTGTTAAATTGAGGGAATGAATTGTTATTTCGTGGGAACGAATTAATAAAAAAAAAATGTCCCCTGCAGGGCTCCGTAGAACATTGTATTATTTACTATGCTAGAAGACATATTAGACTTACCAGCGAAAATGTACCATTCGGAAATACTAACCGGTATAGCTGGCTTGTGAGACCCCCATATTGTGCCATTATTATTATTAGACTACAGCGTATATTCATCTATGTAGAACTATGATTGGAGAAGCCCGGTCGACATCAGAATGGACGGCAAACTGTACCAATTGTAGATGTTGCTCTGGGCTCAGTCTATATAACGATGTAACGTTTTGTCAACTACGACTTTCGTAGTTTCTATTGTTTCATAAAAGTGATCAAACGCTGTGGTCTACCGCACCTGGGGACATAACCACATTGAATACCAGTTGCACGGAACGCTAAGTAGTTAGTGTGTTCCACATGCACTTTGTGGTATGAACGACAAAACGCTCTTCATACCCATTTTCACTCTGATATTAAACATCTAGCCATCTTTTCAACCAACGGAAGTGATACTAGTGTACACGCGAGAAGACCGGGACCCTCCTGGTCCCGACATTAGCGCGGGTTACAAATACTGAATTGGCGAGCCGGGCCCAAGATAAATAATACACTTCCGTTGGTTGAAAAGATGGCGCGTGTCGTACCTTGTAGATATTTAATATGGGAGTACAATTGGGTGCAATTGTCGTTCGTACCACAAAGTGTCTGTGGTTCCTGAATGTAAAGGCACTTGGTCCCATATGATGACTCGGGTATTGAGTATGTTGTTTGTGCATATGATGACTCTGGTATTGAGTATGTTGTTTGTGCATATGATGACTCGGGTATTGAGTATGTTGTTTGTGCATATCATGACTCGGGTATTGAGTATGTTGTTTGTGCATATGATGACTCGGGTATTGAGTTATGTTGTTTGTGCATATCATGACTCGGGTATGAGTATGTTGTTTGTGCATATCATATGATACTCGGGTATTGAGTATGTTGTTTGTGCATATGATGACTCTGGATGTATTTGTTTTTGTGCATATGATGACTCGGGTATTGAGTATGTTGTGCATATATGATCGGGTATTGAGTATGTTGTTTGTGCATATGATGACTCGTATTGATATGTTGTGGGGATGATGACTCGGGTATTGAGTGTTGTTTGTGCATATGATGACTCGGGGTTTTTTATAGTTGTTTGTGCATAGATGACTCGGGTATTAGTATGTTGTTTGTGCATATGATGACTCGGGTATTGAGTTTTATTGTGTGCAATATGATGACTCGGGTGAGTCTGTTGTTTGTGCATATGATGACTCGGGTTATTGGTATGTTGTTTAGCATATGATGAATCGGGTATAGAGATGTTTGGTTTGTGCTATGATGACTGCGGGTATTGAGTATGTTGGGTTTGTGCATATGATGACTCGTGGTATTGAGTATGTTTGTTTTTTGCATGTGACTCGGGTATTGAGTATGTTTGTTTGTGCATATGATGACTCCGTTTATGCGAAGTATTGTTGTTTGTTTGCATATGATGACTCGGGTATTGAGTATGTTGTTTGTGCATAGCAGATGACCGATGCTAACGATCATTTTATTTGGCCATATCACAAAACGTGTGTGGTATATTCAATCATATACTATCACAAACGGTAATCACAAACGCGCTGTGCCTATGCATTTTCACTTTCCGCATACCAGCAAGGAATACTTGTGAAATATAATTGTGTTTGTTGTTAAGTGGCAACACATTGTTAGTAAACAACGATTAAAAAAACTAGCCTTAGTTATTTATCTTCTTTAACAAGTTCCTCCCGTTTCATGTCACTTACTTTCATAAAAACGACACAAATCTACATTTAGATGACGTTGTACGTGTTCAATTCATCATTTGCTACACATACATGAGACAACGTATCTTTAAAGTGATGAAATGATTAGTAGAAATTATTAATTTGTAGATTTTTATCGTATTTCTGTAGCTGATTTTACCAAAATTGCAATGCATGCTTATCTAGCAAAGTGTACTTTGTGTGAGTAATCATTTATTTTTCCCGAAATGCAGTATTTAATTATAGAACCAACGACCTGATGATTAAAAGTATGCAGAATTATTATAATTAATTTAATACATTATCACAGCCAAAATGGCTGTGATAATGTAATAAATTCAGTATAATTACAAATTAATAAATTTATCCTTAAATTGAAAATTTCTCCCTCAAAGTGTACTTAGCAAGATAAATATACTTTGCAATTTTTGGGAAATAGGCTTCTGAACCAAATTCCACCAAAAGTCGCCTGGAAAAAATCAGGGATTGGGGAATAAAAGAGAATTGAACTACTGAAAAACAACGAGCGTTGTAAACACTAGTTTTTCTGAAATCCATGCTTACTAATTCAGTTTGTATTTTATCTCTAGGCACTATATGTGATATGGTTTTCTGTAGAATTTGAAGTTGGACGTTTGTGTTTCTTGTAGCAATGTCGCCGTGAACATAAAATAAAGTCACTGCACCAAGAGTAAGTGGGCGAACTCCACAATGCAATACATTTTGTTATTTTCGTATCGCAGACGGACAATGATCGCCTTCAAAATCTTCTAAAATGTTGATTTCTCAGCTTTTATGCGTCAAATATTATAGACAAGTGTATGTAAATTACATGAAGGTGGTTGGGCTTGGAATGTGACAGTAATATACACAAACCCAGTCATTATAGTGTGCTTTCAGCTTTTGTCATTGATATTGGCTTCCTGTTGGACAATTCAGAAGTTCGGGAAAGTGGCCCGACATCGCGACACTTTTCCAACATTCAAGCCAAAATTAGGCGTAAGTGTATTGTTTTCGCACATCGGTATAGTACCAATAATACACTAGTACTCAGAAAACAATGTTTATCCTTTCCTCCTGTGTCATAAAGCAAATGTCATGACTGACTGTTCCAAGCCAGTACCAATTTTTCTGTTGACCATTCCAGAAGGCCAAACATGTTGGTAAAGTTTACAGTGTTTAGTCTGTATATGTAGAATGGTTTACCATAACACTATTTAGGGTAATGCTGTGTGATGTTATGGACTTTTATGCTTTTAATTCATTATATATTAAAATTCTCCATAGTTCTGTAGTAGCTCAATTTAAGGCGGAATGTGGACAGTCACATGTTGGAGTTACACAGCTGCTGTGTGACAACCATTTGAGATATTTGCTCCAAACTTGGTATTGCATCAAGGTGACGCCAGTCCGTGTGACGTCAGTGGCCTGGCTGAACTTCCGGGTGGAGATGAGATCGTGGTCACCGACTGGGCCAATGATACGGTGAAGCTGCTGGATGGCTGTTATAAGGTAATATATACCCTAAACACAGTCAGTAGCCCGGCTATGGTCTGTTATACCCGGCCTAATGAAATGGCGGTCAGTGGCCCGTTTCACTAAACTTCGTACGACTAAAATGTTCGTAAGTACAAATTTAGGATCGTCTGGAAATTCCAATAGATGGATTTACATTTATTGAGCATAGGCTGCATGTGCAGCCCATGCTCAATAAATGTAAATCCAATAATTGTTTACAAGAAAACACTGTTAATGTGATATTTACAGACTATCGTAATTTTGCACTTACGAACATGTTAGTCCTACGAATTTTGGTGAAACAGTCCCCAGTTTCGCAGTACTGGGGAAAATCGAATTCCTAACCACGAAGAACAACACATTGGTTCCAACAAAGACGCTGCAAGCTCCTTATTGCCGAGGCTTGGCATATTACAACGGTCTGCTATTAGTGGCGGGATACAAATGTAAATGCTTTGATTTAACGACGGCACTGGTTCGATGACCTTGCATGTCGGGACCGACTATTTAAGTCCCCATCCGATAGGACTAGGTTATCACGAAGGTGTCTTGCCCAAGGACACGCCGAATCGGCCAGTGTCCGGATTGGAACTCATTACCTTTCGATCCGTAGTCCGATGCTCTACCACTGAGCTATTGCGGCTGACTGGCGGGATACAAATACGGAACTGGTGGAACAGGTTGACGGTGTATACCATGTCTGGGCATCGCCAACTGGAGGTAAAACGCACTAGAGGGATGGCAATATTCTCTCGGTCAGAAGTGGTTGCTGTCACCGACAATGGCAGAAGGAATATACGCCCCAGATGGTGACAACGGCGTTCTTGTGATGAACAAGAATGGTCTGGTTTTTTGGTAACCTTGTCTGATTCCGCTAGTTTGTTTCTTTGTTTATTATTGTTTAACGGCCTATCAACAGCTAAGGTCATGTAAGGCCGGGCAAACGGGTTCGATCCCATTTTAACCTGCTGCATTGGGGGGAAAATCCCAAAATCAGAACGGAATATTTCCATCAAGAACAAATATATTCAGCCCTGAAATTAGAATAACCTGACCTGGTGCCAGGTCCATACCACACCAAGTCACTTGGCCCCTTCCCCTAAAATAGGATTACGAATATCGTAATACTCAACTCACATAGGGGGTATAACCAGATTCAACTGTCACATACAACATTCCAAAGACGTATGTGAGGGCCAAACCAGGTCTCCAGTCGAGATTCCGGTAAGGATGAACCCCGATCGTTAAATTACCCATCGCATGCTCCCACCTACCACCCGCCTGATCCCGCTAGACCGTATCCTGTCGGAATATGCACCAAAGGGCTTGGCGAGATAATCGTTTGTTACTCCGACCGTATATGTCAGCTAGATGCCGACGGCCAGTATGTGCGAACTGTGCTCCAAAACCACGACGCAAGGAATGGGTCCAAACACGTCTGTTACATGGCCGGGAATAAGGAGTTTTCAATCTTCCTAGATGAGTCTAATATGCTGCACGGAACGCATGTAATATAGAGATCGATCGATTTATTTGGGGTTTTACGGGAATGCACCTGTATCGGGGTTTGGTTGTGGCGGTGGGGTGGGGGTGGTGACACCGTAGTTTCAGCAATTAAATTACAATAAGACACTGAATGGAAACTATATGTTTTCTGTATTGAAATTCGAAATTTCAAATCATTTGTTTTAAATAAGACGGTGACTTTATTATAGAATCAACTGGTAAGGTACTGTACAATAAAAATGAAACTTCATAATCCATACTGTATCCATATATGCTGGCTGTTTAGATGATGGGACTGGCCTGCGATAACCCATTTCAACCCTTTTAACAAACTATACAGCCACCCATTGCAAACAATGTAGATCCAGTGAGCCGGCTTGCAACACGCCGGCTCATCAGAGGGCCGTTTCACTAAACCTCATACGACTAAAATGTTCGTAAGTGCAAAATTATGATAGCCTGTAAATTTCGCATTAACAATGTTTTGTTGTAAACAATTGTTGGATTTACATTTATTGAGCATAGGCTGCATACGCAGCCTATGCTCAATACATGTAAATCCATCAATTGAAATTTCCAGACGATCCTAAATTTGCACTTACGAACATTTTAGTCGTAAGAAGTTTAGTGAAACTGCCCCCTGGAACTATTGTTTCTTAGTACGTTGTAGATAGTGTAAATGTACATATTCTCTGATTAATTGACAATTCCAGAAATTAGCATGGAACTATCTACGTCAGATATTTAGGAGTGACGTCGTTAATTATCCAGCGTCCCATACAATCGCAGTCTTTGTTTTTGTATCAGATCCTTTTCGTGTTTAACAAACATCTGACAATCGTGTCTGTCTATGCTAAACGGTTTGTTGTGTTTCGTTTCACCAAACTCTATAGATCCAGTTGATGTGTTATGGCAAAAGTGGTTAACTTGTTGTCGCATGGTTTGAAAACGTTCAACCTCTGCACGGAAGTCGACTCCTTCTTTATTAGTCTGTTCTGTAAATCTGTTCACGGCAAAGTTATACAGCGCAATATCCAGCGTGAGGAAGTTTTTCAGGTACTCCTTGTCGCCATCTTGCATCTTCTTTCTGGTATTGATTTTACTGGGTGCGACGTTTTGGTCTAGATAAAGGATGTCTTTTGTCCTCCAGTTTAATAGACGTTTCATATATACCATCGACTCATCAAACAATTCCGAGATAATAATAAACTTGAAATCGCGCTCTACCTGTGACAAATATTCGTTAACACAAGATATACACGAGCTGTTATGTCCTCCTGGAAACAGTTCTAACGGAAATCCGAATTCTACCGCCATCCGGTTATTGGTTTGTGATGTTCGCGGGTCAGCTTTCTCGTACTTTAGCGGATTACGGGCGAATGTCGACACTGGATGGTCTCCCGGTATGCCGAGAATGTTTTGGGGACTGAAGTATCTCACTGCGGACTGAAATCTGCTGAACGGTTCCCGGACTATTCCGATGTAGACTGTGTCCGCCGGAAGTACGGAGCTAAACTGTGCCTTGTTGTAGATCACGTGACAACATAGTATGTCGTAGTGTAGCCCTGGCGGCGGCGGGACGACATTGTCCCGCGTTATGGAGTTCACGTAGCTGATCACGTTCAGCCAACCGGACTCGCCGTTAGTGTGTGCGAGGACGAAGGTGAGGTTGCGTGAGTCTCCGTACCTCAAGAACACGCTCTGCGCCGTGGAGCTGGCGGTTTTATGCACTTTCAACAACACCACGTGTCTAACCTCTTTCCCAGAATTCAGGTCACCAGACATCTCTGCAGGCTGAGTTTCAGAGTCTGGGCGGCGTGCTGCGTGTTGCATAACTGCCCCATCAACTTGCGTGTTGACTGCCGCTTGTTTCAGCTGCTGATGTTCCGCCTCGAGAAACGCGGCATTGACGTGACCAGACTCTTTGACGTCGGCGCCGGCATCGTCGGCGTCCAGGAAGCGCGTGTTCACGGTGCGGGAGTCCTCCCACGGCGGCGAGACCGCGACGATACGGGGTTCCGGTCTGACGTCGGTGACTGTCATGGCGACGCGGGCGAAGACATACGTCAGTGCGACGGCAGCAGACAGCCTGTGAATGCAATGATACACGGATTGTTGGGAGTTGTTGATTAATATAAGGTTCGCTCATGTCCAGCTGTGGGTAAACGTTTGCCGTGGCACAAGGGAACTGTTTGAACCCCAAGGTCGTAGGCCGCAGGTTCAAACAGTTCCCGAGTGCTACGGAAATATCGTGTAATTTGAGCATATATGCAGTACTTTCGGTACTTTGATAATCTGCTCCATTCAAACAGCTGATTTACAAATACACATGTACATATTCGTGGGCCGCAGTTCACGTCGCTTGAAGCAGCCGCATCAATTTCAAAATATCCGTGCGACCGTTGTGAACTGGTCTGGTGACGTAATGGCGCGTTCTAGTAACGTCATAAGACACATGCTTGCGTAGGTGTTGGCTTGGCTCCGGAATGAGCCGTGTCTACAGACATTGTAAAACAGCACGCGCTGTACTTTTGAACACGGCTGTGAGCGGTGTCAAACAACGGCATCCATGTAACTGGGGTTCACTTCCATTCACCATCAATGTCGTATGTGGCTTTGGCTGGGAAAATGGGTCTAAGCTCTAAGCTCTAAGCTCTAAGCATCGGTCTAAGCTCTAGTTTCGAACAGTAACGGACGGTGTGGGAGTAGATTGCAATATTTACTGACATGAGTTACCGGTCTAGCTCCAGATCTTCTCGCGGCCTGGTCAGGATGTGCACGGCTGGACATAATATTGGGTGAATCATTGAACGAATGGCGAACAGTAGAGACCGTGATTAAACTGGTCTCAAGTATCACTACTTTATAATGGGTATAACAAAATTCAACTATCAAGCAACAAGACAGCCAAAAATGTACATGTGCCTCGGGACCAAACCAGGGATATCGAGATGAACCCCATCCTTCAATGTGGCTGTGACTGGAGAAATGGGGCTTATGAAACGTTTGACCAGTGTAGCTCCTGATCAAATAGCACACTCCGGTAGCCTGGGGGCCGTTTCACTAAACTTTGTACGACTAAAATGTTCATAAGTGTAAATTTAGGATCGTCTGTACATTTCAATTGATGGATTTACATTTATTGAGCATAGGCTGCATATGCAGCCTATGCTCAATAAATGTAAATCCAATAATTGTTTGCAAGAAAACATTGCTAATGTGACATTTACAGACTATCATAATTGTTCACTTACGAACATTTTAGTCGTAAGACGTTTAGTGAAACGGGCCCCTGATAACGATCTATGTTGCTTGTTAGAGTCATGACGGGTGTTTCATTGATGGAATTGCGACCAATGCAGATCCTGATCAGACTGTGCGCATGCACAGGCTGATCTGGATCTGCACTGGTCGCAAAACCGGTAAGTCCCATTTCTCCAGTCACAGTCACAAATTACCATATGCACACTCTCAACATGCCGCCCGCTTCATCAACTAATGCGACGAACCACTGTGATTGATGGGATACACCCTGGAAACTTATCATCACTTATATGTGGCTGTGACTGGAGAAATGGGACTTATGAGATTTGTGACCACTGTAGCTCATGATCAAATAGCACACTCATGTAGCCTGATAACGATCTAAATTCCTTGATGGAATGGGGAACAGTGGAGATCCTGATCAGACTGCGGATGCACAGGCTGATTTGGATATGATCTGTACTGGTCGGAAAACCGATACGCCCCATTGCTCCAGTGACAGCCACATATATACGTGTTCATATGCCGATGACGCCGGTTTCGTATCTGCATTATGTTCGTACCGATTTCGAGTCACCCTACAGTGTCGCTGGTATTCGCGCTGTATCGCATCAATTGCTTCTACTAGTAATTTATGAGACATTGATACATTACATTCTGACGTTACACATTCTTACGCGAAAAAAAAGAAGAAAATAATTATCTTAAGGACCCGTAGTCATCCGATTCAAACATAATTGGTTCCTAAATGTGATGAAATATATGTATAACATTTATCCCGTCAGCACAGTGAATATCCTGCCAATACGACCTAATCACTGCGTATTAATTATGTGCAGTTGTCATACCGATTTTGAGAATGCGGCTGGGGTTATTTTTTTTGCATTTTAAAGCCATTTGTAGGTGTTGACGGGATAAATAGAATAGTAGGTTAGTGCCGTGAATGGGAAAACATATCTGTATTCGCGGGAACGAATTGTTATATCGTGGGAAGGAATTGTTAATTCGAGGGAACGAATTATTAAATTGAGGGAACGAATTGTCATTTGAGACATTTGCTCCAAACTTGGTACTGTATCAAGGAATAGAATATTGCAGACATATTTGTAGTGTACGGAGACTCGCAGGGGAAGAAGAATTTTTTTTTTTATTAATTCATTCCCACGAAATAACAATTCGTTCCCACGAAATAACAATTCGTTCCCACGGGAACGAATTGTTAATTCGTGAGAACGAATTGTTATATCGTGGGAACGAATTTTTAATTCGAGGCAACGAATTGATAAATTGAGGGAAGGAATTGTCAATTCGTGGGAACGAATGAATAAAACAAATCCAAGTCCCCTTGCGGGGCTCCGTACATTTGTTCATACCCCGTATACGTGTACAAATAGGAAAATGTAAGTTGAAAGTCAGCGATACCTGGATACTTTGACCCAAACGTTCACACAATATGTCTGGAATAGCACAGGGTCCGAGTTGTGCTGGGGCGAATCACTCAGCCTATGACAAAAACACCACCAACAATAGTATCATAGTGTTATTGTAGGTGGCATTTTTTTCCCAGCCGAATGATTCGTCCAGCACCACTTCGGACCCATGTGGTGAATTTGGGGGCGAAAATTGGATATATTTCTATGCATGACGGGTCTTTAATAGGGTTAACCACACAAAATAAGGCCGATATAGACGCGCGGTGTCGTCAGATGTAGTCCGTAAGAACATAAAGCAGATGTAGTTATGCCATAAACAATGTTTGCTTGCAGAACCTGGTCAACTCAACTGGGGCCCGTTTCACTAAACTTCGTACGACTAAAATCTTCGTAAGTGCAAATTTACGATCGTCTGGAAATTCCAATTAATGGATTTACATTTATTGAGCATACGCTGCATATGCAGCCTATGCTCAATACATGTAGATCCAATCATTGTTTACAAGAAAACATTGTTAATGTGAAATTCACAGACTATTATAATTTTTGCACTTTCTAAAGTTTTTTAGTCGTAAGAAGTTTAGCGAAACGGCCCCCAGGTGTGCGTTTCACTAAACTTCGAAAGTGCAAACTTATTTTTTTTTTTTTTTTTTTTAAGCTTGATGGGTTTATTGGTCATTTATCTCAGGTGATAATGCCTGTTAGTGATCGCAAAGCACACAACTATGGCTCGGAATAATCAAACGCCTGATTTACAGTGAAATCCAGAGCGTCCGGTTTAGCGAGGTTCACTGTACATGTATCACGTACATTTTCTTTCATTGAAGCTCTAGGTCATATATGATATGATCGCAAATAACAGCTGTTGGATAAATGTAATTATCACAAATATGGACGTGGCTGGAGAAATGAGGTATATTCGATGTGTGAGCAGTGTATCTCCTGGTAAAATAGGTCACTCGTGTAACCGGTATATTGTTTGTTAGAAACATGACGGGTGTTAAATTGATGGAATGGCGAACAGATGCACATGCTCACCTGGATCTGCACTGGTCGCAAGACACATAATACCTATTTCTCCACTCGCAGCCATTATTTAAAAACGTGTTACAAATCACCATTAAGGACACGACCTGGCAAAATCGGGCTTACTGTGTTTGTGACCAGCGCTGTAGAGTTTGTGCTGTTCACATGTGTCATCGAATCAGCCACGAATCATTTGACGAACAGGAGAGGTACCAAACAATGACGTGTTCAAGCAAGGACGAGAAAATTACGCCGATAGAGAGTATTAACATGTATAAGGCGAGTTGTAGAACTGGAATTGTGAAAATTAAATGAAAGTGAAAACATCATGGAAGTATAGAGTATACCCATGATCAAGGTGCATGATCACGTGGTTACAACAACAACAACAACAGTGGCTGAACTTGCCCACTCCAAAGCAAGTATTATTCGATATTTTCCTTATTATGAAACGGATTTTGATGAAATATGGCGCAGCAAACGCGTCTTCATGAGCTGCAGTTGGTCGCCAGGGAGTTCGGAACAGACGTATGTCGTTTTTGCGAAGAATCGATTTCCGTGTCGGAGACAGACACGGAAATCGATTCTTCGCAGAAATGACAGAAGTTTGGGCGAAAATACAGAGACCACCAAATGCAGCTTAATAAGACGCGTTTGATGCGCCATATTTCATCAAAATCCGTTACGTAATAAGGACACTATAAAAGAATACGTACTTTGAATCAGATGGATTCTGGAAATTTCAGTACTTGTTGTCGATTTCCGTGTCTTTCCGCTTACGACCATGTAATTTAAAACTTCGCAAGGTCCATTGTATCTACCATAAACACAAACATACGACACCCCTGACATCTTTGACATTATTGTCAAAGATGTCAGGTATGTCATATGTTTGTGTGTCCTTTTTCTTACAGTGCCGTGTTGTGGAATCCTTATGGTCTCGACCAATTATATGTTTGTTTATTAGTGTGTAACGGCCTATCAACAGCTAAGGTCATGTAAGGCCGGGAAAACGGTTTCGGTCCCATTTTAACCTGCTGCATTGAGGGGGGGGGGGGGGGGGGTTACGAATACATAAGGGGTATAACCAGATTCAACTGGCACATACAAAACACCAAAGACGTATGTGAGGGCCAAACCAGGTCTCCAGTCAGGATTCCGGTAAGGATGAACCCCGATCGTTAAATTACCCATCACGTGCTCCCACCTGCCACCCACTTCGACCAATTATAATATCGATTATTTAATCATTGAAATTTGAAACAATCAAGCAGATATAGACGGTTGGAACAAAGACGACCCATTCTATTTATCAACGATTAGTACAATTAAACATGTAAACGATATATTCCACGGCTATAAACTTACTTATTGAAACGACCCACATGCCGAGAAGACGGTTGTTGTTGAGATAACGGAGACCAGGGGCCCGTTTCACTAAACTTCGCACAACTAAAATGTTCGTAAGTGCAAATTTAGGATCGTTTGTAAATTTAAATTGATGGGTTTACATTTATTGAGCATAGGCTGCATCTGCAGCCTATGCTCAATAAATGTAAATCCAATAATTGTTTACAAGAAAACATTGTTAATGTGAAATTTACAGACTATCATAAGTTTGCACTTACGAACATTTTAGTCGTAGGAAGTTTAGTGAAACGGGCCCCAGTTATTAAACCCACTTTTTTTGTAAAAAAAACCGGGTATATTGTTTTCGTCACGGGTGTCCGTCCGTCCGTACGTCCGTACGTCCGTCCGTACGTCCGTCACGTTTCTTGCCTGATATTTGTATTTGTATTCGTTATCATGTGCATCGAAAAATTTTTCACCTTCATACCTACGCGCTGTAGTTATGTAGCTTCGTTATCATGTGCAGATGCAAGTGAATTTGGATTTTTGATCCGACCCTCATCATGGATTATCTCCCCCTTTCGGACTCAGAATTTCCCATTTTTTCCTCACCTTCATACCTACGCGCCTGATATTTGGTATGTAGCTTCGTTATCATGTGCAGATGCGCAAAGTGAATTTGGATTTTTGATCCGACCCTCCATCATGGATATCTCCCCCTTTCGGGACTCAGAATTTCCCATTTTTCCTCGTAACTCGAAAAACTTTTTCACTTCATATCCTACGCGCTGATATTTTGGTATGTAGCTTCGTTATCATGTGCAGATGCGCAAAGTGAATTTGGATTTTTGATCCGACCCTCCATCATGGATTATCTCCCCCTTTCGGACTCAGAATTTCCCATTTTTTCCTCGTAACTCGAAAAACTTTTTCACCTTCATACCTACGCGCCTGATATTTGGTATGTAGCTTCGTTATCATGTGCAGATGCGCAAAGTGAATTTGGGATTTTTGATCGACCCTCCATCATGGATTATCTCCCCCTTTCGGACTCAGAATTTCCATTTTTTCCTCGTAACTCGAAAAACTTTTTCACCTTCATACCTACGCGCCTGATATTTGGTATGTAGCTTCGTTATCATGTGCAGATGCGCAAAGTGAATTTGGATTTTTGATCCGACCCTCCATCATGGATTATCTCCCCCTTTCGGACTCAGAATTTCCCATTTTTTCCTCGTAACTCGTAAAACTTTTTCACCTTCATACCTACGCGCCTGATATTTGGTATGTAGCTTCGTTATCATGTGCAGATGCGCAAAGTGAATTTGGATTTTTGATCCGACCCTCCATCATGGATTATCTCCCCTTTCGGACTCAGAATTTCCCATTTTTTCCTCGTAACTCTGAAAAACTTTTTCACCTTCATACCTACGCGCCTGTATTTGGTATGTAGCTTCGTTATCATGTGCAGATGCGCAAAGTGAATTTGGATTTTTGATCCGACCCTCCATCATGGATTATCTCCCCCTTTCGGACTCAGAATTTCCCATTTTTTCCTCGTAACTCGAAAAACTTTTTCACCTTCATACCTACGCGCCTGATATTTGGTATGTAGCTTCGTTATCATGTGCAGATGCGCAAAGTGAATTTGGATTTTTGATCCGACCCTCCATCATGGATTATCTCCCCTTTCGGACTCAGAATTTCCCATTTTTTCCTCGTAACTCGAAAAACTTTTTCACCTTCATACCTACGCGCCTGATATTTGGTATGTAGCTTCGTTATCATGTGCAGATGCGCAAAGTGAATTTGGATTTTGATCCGACCTCCATCTGGATTATCTCCCCCTTTCGGACTCAGAATTTCCCATTTTTTTCCTCGTAACTCGAAAAACTTTTTCACCTTCATACCTACGCGCCTGATATTTGGTATGTAGCTTCGTTATCATGTGCAGATGCGCAAATGTGAATTTGGGATTTTTGATCCGACCCTCCATCATGGATTATCTCCCCCTTTCGGACTCACAATTTCCCATTTTTTTCCTTTTTTCCTTGTAAACTCGAAAAAACTTTTTCACCTTCATACCTACGAGCCTCATATTTGCTATGTAGCTTCGTTATCATGTGCAGATGCGCAAAAGTGAATTCGGATTTTTGATCCGACCCTTCATCATGGATTATCTCCCCCTTTCGGACTCACAATTTCCCATTTTTTCCTTGTAACTCGAAAAACTTTTTCACCTTCATACCTACGCTCCTGATATTTGGTATGTAGCTTCGTTATCATGTGCAGATGCGCAAAGTGAATTCGGATTTTGGATCCGACCCTCCATCATGGATTATCTCCCCCTTTCGGACTCACAATTTCCCATTTTTTCCTTTTTCCTTGTAACTCGAAAAACTTTTTCACCTTCATACCTACGCGCCTGATATTTGGTATGTAGCTTCGTTATCATGTGCAGATGCGCAAAGTGAATTCGGATTTTTGATCCGACCCTCCATCATGGATTATCTCCCCCTTTCGGACTCAGAATTTCCCTATTTTTCATTGTAAGTCGAAAAACTTTCTCACCTTAATACCTACATTTCTGATATTTGATATGTACCTTCGTTATGATGTGCAAAGTGAATTCCGATTTTTGATCGGACCTTCCATCATGGATTATCTCCCCCTTTCGGACTTAGAATTTCACTATTTTTCCTCGTAGGTCGAAAAACTTTTTCACCTTAATACCTACGCGTCTGATATTTGGTTCGTAGCTTCGTTTTGATGTGCTGATGCGCAAAGTGAATTCGGATTTTTTATCCGACCCTCCATCATGGATTACCTCCCCCTTTCGGACTTAACATTTGGGGAAAGTGGGTATATTGCGATGGCGCGCCATCGACTTTTTCTAGTTTAGTATTTACACACATGCCTTTGCTGTGTACCTTTGTATCATCGCCATGAACAGATAAAACATGTGCATGTACATGTATAAGTATTAATACTGAACGGTTTGTTTTGTATTATAAATAACAACTTTAGCGTCATATGTCATACTCAATAATAACGTTCCAGCGTCGTTTCTGTTCAAGTTATTCTAAAGTCTAATGACAATTCCACGAAACATACGCATAACTATTCTTCCGCGCGGCAATTTACAACACAGAACAAACTTCCGCGCGGCAATTTACAACAAACGTGCACTGTAATTGATCAGGGCCTAAACTACAAGGTGTATGATCACGTGGTACTAACAACAACAACAAGTACTGAAATTTCCAGAATGAATCCGATTCAAAGTACGTAATCTTTTATATTGTCCTTATTACGTAACGGATTTTGATGAAATATGGCGCATTAAACGCGTCTTGTTAAGCTGCATTTGATGGTCTCTGTATTTTCGCCAAACTTCTGTCGTTTTTGCGAAGAATCGACATAAGTCTGTGTCAAACTCCCTGGACCACCAAATGCAGCTCACGAAGATGCGTTTGCTGCGCCAAATGTCATAACAATCCGTTACCTATTAAGGAAAATATCAAATAATACCTACTTTGGAGTGGGCGACGTTGTTGTTGTTGTAACCACGTGATCATACACCTTGAACTACTATGCCCACTGAATATGTGTGCTATCCAGAGACACACTGGTCAAAATAGTAATTTGCGACTTTGTGAACAATGTCGCCTCAGGTCATCTTGTTCATTTTCAATGCCTGATCCTGGTAAAACATACGGTTTGCAATCAAGTCAGTTGGGATAAGGGGCCAGTGATCCAGATAAGGAATTAGTAATTGAGTATTTTCACTCCCATCATTTCTGAAGCAATTGGGTATTTGGAAATTTTAATTGGGTAAACTAAAATCACACTACTGTTTACACATCTACAGACAGCAATTATTGACTAGTTGCTTCGAAATGAAAACATGTCTTGGCATTTCATTAGAATTGTCTCCTTGGAGACAATTCTAATGAAATACCAAGATGTGTTTTCATGGAAAATAAGAAAATGATGCTATATTTGTGGTCTATGTATTGTTTTCTGCAGCATGATAAATGAACCACAACATTTTAATTGCTTTTTGGTACTGGCTACTTCGGATCTCAATTGGGTTTTTGGCAATTTTAATTGGGTTATTTACGCAAATACGCAGCTTATCTGGAGCTCTGAGGGGCCCTACCTTGTTATACTCGATTCTTCGCAAAAACGACAGAAGTTTGGGCTAAAGTACAGAGACCACCAAATGCAGCTTAACAAATCCGTTATAAGTAACAATGATACTATACAAGACTACGTACTTTCAATCGGATGGATTCTGGAAGTTTCAGTACTTGTTGTTGTTGTTGTTAGTACCACGTGATCATACACCTTGATACTGCCCAAAACCATTAGTTCATGGCATGAACTGAGGTGAATTGACTGCATAGCGACAAGTGTAGGTCCTGATTAGACTTCGCCGATGCGCAGGCTGATCTGTACGGAGCCCCGCAGAGAAAAGGATTTGTTTTATTAATTCGTTAATAAGTGCAAACCTATGATAGTCTCTAAATTTCACATTAACACTGTTTTCTTGTAAACAATTATTGGATTTACATGTATTGAGCATAGGCTGCCTATGCTCAATAAATATAAATCCATCAATTGAAATATTAAGACGATCCTAAATTTCCACTTACGAACATTTTAGTCGTGCGAAGTTTAGTGAAATGGCCCCAGGTGTACTATAGTCTGTTTCACGAAAGCTGCCCAAATTTTACGGCCATATAAACAATTCAAAAACAATATTTTTTTCGATAATATTAAATTAAAGGAAAATTTAAGAATGAGCCTTCTTTTTATTTCGTGAAATTCTGTCAAATATTGATTTTATTACGAAAAATTGATTTGTCTATGGGAATTTTACATGGGGGAAAAAGTGGTAAGGAAGTGTGGGAGGAGACAAAAAACGAAAAATTTGGAAATTGACTCCGAAACCTGACTAGATAGCGTGGATATGATCTAACTAAGAAAACAAAAGTTAAATTTTAAAAATCAGTCCAGTATTTCTAAAATTCAAAAAAAAGTCCCCATGTTAAATCTTCCGGAGTGAAGATGTCTATGGGGATTTAACATGGGGAAATTTTGTTTTCGTAATAAAATCAATATTTGACCAAATTTCACGAAATAAAAAGAAGGCTCATTCTTAAATTTTCCTTTAATTTAATACTATCGAGAAAAATATTGTTTTTGAATTGTTTATATAGCCGTAACATTTGGGCAGCTTTCGTGAAATAGACTATAATCTATTTCACCAGCATGGTCAATGTATTATATTTATTGTCTCCTTCAATATGAAGATTCGGCCAATCTGTTCTCCGTATGATTCCCAATGATAAGGACCTATACTGATAAAACAGTTAGTTATCGTATATTCAAGTGTGAAAATTGGCTCAAAGAACCCGGCCACATGTCTTTTGGCCACTTTATCAACCAGCTGCCCTTTCACCGACCGGGAACCAGAATGTACTTACCACACGGTGGTTCTCAGCTTCCTCCTCATCTGAAACGAACACACGCTTATAGTATTTAATGACTCGATTGAAAGAACGGGTAAAATTAAAGTGGTCAGTGGAATAAGGGGCTTAGCCCTCCTTCTTCCAATGAACCCTTAAATTGCGTATACATACGATTTGTCTACTAATACGACTAATTTGAGAATATTCACATATCGTATATCTTTCTATGGCCTAAGTCCTTAAGTGCAGTTTCAAGGTGCATGATCACGTGGTTACAACAACAATAACGTCGCCCACTCCAAAGTAAGTATTATTTGATAATTTCCTTAATATTCAACGGATTTTGATGAAATATGGCGCAGCAAAGCGTTTTCATGAGCTGCATTTGGTGGTCCATGGAGTTTGGCAAAGACTTATGTCGTTTATGCGAAGAATCGATTTCCGTGTCGGAGACACGGAAAATCGATTCTTCGCAAAAACGACAGAAGTTGGGGCGAAAATACAGAGACTACCAAATGCAAACTTAACAAAACGCGTTTGATGCGCCATATTTCATCAAAATCCGTTACGTAATAAGGACACTCTAAAAGAATACGTACTTTAAATCAGATGGATTCTGGAAATTTCAGTACTTGTTGTTGTTGTTAGTAGTACCACGTGATCATACACCTTGAGTTTGTATTATATATACATTGTAACTTACCCAGTAGCATACGTTTCTATCTAATAAGTCTAAAATGACAAACATAACATAAAAGACAAGTTATCAAACAGAGAAACAGCAGCTATTGTGTTGTTATTAGAACTACTAGCACTACTACTCTGCATTACATAAGCGTGATCATAAACACACGCATATTTGGGTCAAATATTGATTTTATTGCGAAAACAAAATTTCCCCATGTTAAATCCCCATAGACATCTTCACGGAGTGAAGATGTCTATGGGGATTTAACAAGGGGAAATGTTTTTGAATTTTAGAAATACTGGACTAATTTTTAAAATTTAACTTTTGTTTTCTTAGTTAGATCATATCCAAGCTATCTAGTCAGGTTTCGGAGTAAATTTCCAAACATTTTCGTTTTTTGACTCCTCCCACACTTCCTTACCACTTGTTAAATTCCCATAGACAAATCAATTTTTCGTAATAAAATCAATATTTGACCGAATTTCACGAAATAAAAAGAAGGCGCATTTTTAAATTTTCCTTTAATTTAATATTATCGAAAATAATATTGTTTTTGAATCGTCTATAGATATAGCCGTAAAATTTGGGCAGCTTTCGTGAAACAGACTATAATACACATGGACCACTGAGAAATATTTAGGTACCTGTCCATTATTTGTTCCTTAGACACTTCGCAGAAAATATAATTTTCAGTAGCACAATTCACATAAGCGTAAAAACTTGTTTTCTAATCCAATGTTGTGTACTATATATGTATATCACTTATCTTTCATGAAATAAATATTGCCTAGACCAATCATATTCATAAAATGTTAGTTCTATTACATATATGGCATAAACTGATATTGCTGAAATGTAGCTCTATGTTTAGCAACTCGTCTACATATCCAATGAATTTTGTTGATAAAAAATAAAAATTAAAATATTAGCAATGTCATAAACATATATTTAACCACCACCAATAACATGTATGGTTTGTTGTTATACTATAAATTCCACTCACATTCATTGATTAACACACATATATAATTATACCAGAACCTCTTCTATATCATAACACAAGACGGTTTCTTGTACCTCACTAGTCTGCCAGAACACCGACCTATGTCTTCTACGCAAAGTTACATCAATATATTTTACCGAAGCCCATGTGCATGTGACTGCCACATGCAATTTTAAAAATTTCTTTCTACAAATATACACAGATATTATGTATCTTTCCTAGTATGACTGTGAAGCATGATCCTGCGTCTAATGGGTTAATTATTCAAACATGACAATATAATTATTGTCCAATTATGTAACTTTGATAGCCGAATATGAGATTATATACAATTTCACTGGACGTATTTCTATCACAATGTATTCGAAAATAGTTCTCTGGAACATAATCGATTGGCCTGCAGACTGTTTCCGCCACGCACAGTCACTTTGATATGTCACACACACATAATAACAAGAAACACTCGCATTTTTCGCCAGCAGACCTACAAATATGTTCATATTTTCTGTCTATGCAACGGTATCAATAAATGTTTTATGGCACCATGTAAGTTAGTTGAGTACTACCCACATGTATTTCCATATATGTGCCATTGCCACCAGGTTCGTTGTCTTGCGAGTCTATCATATGTTATAATATGTTCAACATGTTTACGACTCGGACTATATGCTCTTTAGTATATTATTAGTTGAGTATGTTTTAACTGGGCTCTCCGTTTTCTCTGACCTCTATTTCACATATGCATATACATGGCTATGCTAGAGCAAAAATGTGCAGGGGCTCACCGATACACACGGCCGCAGCCTGGTCCGACATTTAAATATTTCCTCAGTCCATTGGCCTTGACATTGGGCACGAAAGCCCCATGGATTGGGCATAGAATGAAAATATGGATGAGTATAAAAAAAGTGAAGGCAGTTTCAAGTCAATCCGACTTAGGCTGCAGAGATAATGGGTACCCGAAAACTTCAACGCAACTCTTACAGACGGACTCCCTGAAGGACTAAAGGATGGACGGACGGAAATACGAAAACACATTTCTGTTCGAAATAACACTAACCATGACTGCTAGTGGGTTCATTATTTCGTCATCACCGGTATATCCTCATTCATGATGACATTATAACATGTTTTGTGTTAATGTAAAATGTGTTCTCAAAACCAGTGTTTTAATTATATTCAATCGATTAAAAGTGACGATCATTTTATTACTGTTATGTTATAGGCACATCCAATACCTACAGGGAAACTATATGATGATTAAATTGTACCTAATGTATGATTATGTTCATCAAGCTATTAATGTATATCTCATTCTATCAGGCGTTAGTATAATTATTAGCTACAACGAATACTACAAATTAAGACA
This sequence comes from Conchocele bisecta, assembly GCA_029237695.1. Lineage (NCBI taxonomy): Eukaryota > Metazoa > Mollusca > Bivalvia > Lucinida > Thyasiridae > Conchocele > Conchocele bisecta. The sequence continues at coordinate 88,220,094 of CM055270.1, forward strand.
TTTTGTCGATATGCTACAAATCAGCTGATAGAATACTGTTATATCGAACAGGTTTTCACATTGCACTCGCGATTTAGATGCTTTAAAATAGTATCCACCGACAATTAAAAGCTACATGATTGTTCCACCGTAGGTATATCGAACATGAAACAAAATGCTAAGTCACATATTTCGCCGGTTGGTAACGAAGAATTTTGTGTAGATCCTTATCATCAGTTGGAACCGTGCAACGGTTAAACTGGTAACAACTTGTTGTTCATGGAAAAAAACAAAAAAAACGGCATCATTTTGGTTGAATTGTGAACGGTGTATGCTCTGATCAGTTTTCTGGTCGAATACCCCAGGCCGTGACCAATATAACACTTTTAAAAACATCGTTATCGGCATCACACTTACACATACAACTGTATAACATGATGTACTTAATTCAAATAAGACGGGAGTTTCGACGTATGATTTATCGAAGAGCTGCTACAGTTTTCTTCATAGCAGCCACGTTGAAAATAAATTACTTGACGAACGAGTTGTGTTGCTCGTATATGTATGTAATTAACAGATTCACATATTGATAGCTTCTGCACTTATTCGGTTAGAAATGAAGATACTTTGCAACTGGACATAACATATATATCAAATATAAATGGCAAGAGTCTTCACGGCGGCCATTTTGAAATGTAAAATGAATAAATTACATAGGTTATTGCTTATTGGGTTTTATTATCACCGACATGTTTACATTTGTGATCGGTATTGGTATCATACTGTGTTGAAATATGTAAAATCAGGATGTTTCAAGATATTATCTGTCGACCGGGTGTTACGTTATGTTTCATGGCGGCCATTTTGAAACAACAAATGACGAAACTGATCTTCCATTTTCTCTGCTCATAATTAATGGTTTTAGTAAATGTTTATATCTGCTGAAACTGCATAAGTAATGAGCTAAACTTAAGTGATAGCAAGTGATCTAATGTTGGTTCTGTCATTTTCAGGCATGGTGATCCTATTGGAATTGGCGGCCATGTTGGTTTTGGAAAACCTACACCAGCCTACATTTTTATTTCCATGCAACCTAAACGTGCAGAAAAGTCAGAAAGTTTGCGGTTAACACGAATAATTGACAAGACAGTTACATTCTGGTCGACATTATAACTATTTGTAATTTATTGTTAATTTAACGATTGCCATGGAGATCAGCAAAAAGTCGATATTCTGCCACGGTTTTCGCAATTTTAACACGCAGATTCGAATTCTACGATGAATTTCCTATAAGAATAGACATGGTTCATAAAGTTCTACTCTGGGTAGGGGTAGGTCAAAATTGTCAGCCTAACTCCAAAGCAGTATTATAGCTTTCCGTTGTCATATCTGTCTATTATGTATTGCACCAAATTGTATTTGGGTTACTGTCACAGTATGTGCAGTATGTGTCAATGTACGCATCTAGTAGCTCAGGAGAGAAGATATGTGCCTGTGCCCGGTTACGGCCAGTAGCGTTGGAGCTACCGCGGCCACATATGTGTCAAACACACTATAGGAATGAATGGCCTTTTTGTGGAATTTATCGGGGTATAAACTTGGAAAAGTCGCGGGAATACTGGACGAAGGCCGGAAGGCCTCGTCCAGTATTCCCGTGACTTTTCCAAGTTTATATCCCCGATAAATTCAACAAAAAGGCCATTCATTCCTTATAATTCCAGCATTTGAAATAAATTCATCAAGAAAATGTGTTTTTTTTCCGTTTTCTTAAGAATTATTTTAACTGCGCCTGACGGTTACGGAAAGTAGTTCGGCATGGAGTTTACTGGGATATAAATTTTGGACGGAGACTTGCAATGGACCAATCAAATGTTAGGGATTTGTGTAAATAGTTTTGTGCTGGAATTATGAAGTGGTGAAACTGTACGATGGATTGTATATATATGGGCCGCGCCATACGAAAACCGGGCTTAATGACAACGTCGGAAAAACGACGATTTAAATTGTCTAACGTCGCCGTAAAAGTTTACATTTTGCCCTCCCATTTACGTTTATTCGTGTCAGTTAACATTAAGTGTGAACAGAAAACGGAAAATGATAACTTACTAAAACTTTCACAAATATGAGACGCGATGCCTCAGTACACATATTATGACGTCATGACGTGGCATGACGCACTTGTGACGTCACTGAACATGAATCCGTGTTATACGTTATGGCCATGGTGTCGTGACAAAATATTATAGCATGGATACTTGCACGAGTTCCTCGCAGCATCAATGACTTACAAATGATTGAGGCGCTGTACATTGTCGCATCACTGTCAGTTCTTTGACATAATTGTCACTCTTTTTCGTCGGTTGTCCTCATGAATTCAAAATGGTGAACGCATAATTTAACTGGCTACATATCAGCGAAGTCTTCACTTACACTGCACTTTGATTCATAAATAACCTTAAATATGAACCTAGTGTATGCCAACGATATTACCATCTATTATCTTGGTAAATTGAGACTTTCGAACACAGTACTTAGCGAATTATATGCCATTTAATGCCACTCATTTTATCATAAACGGAGGTAGATACGCAGCTATATAATGACATATATATCCGGGGTTTGTATTGAATTTGACAAAACAAATGCATCACAATCTTTCTAATAGATTCAGACTCAGTGATTTCAATGCAGCTTCTTCATTGTTTGTGTATAAGCAATACATAATGCACAAGACACACAGTGAGGTTGGTGGAGTTTTCGAAAAGCCTTGAAATTAATTGGAAATTTGATGGTCATAAACTTGCTTTTCGCACGATTTGTAGTATCAAATCATCAGCTTATCACTTGACTGCATAATAATGTATGTCTGAATCAGGCGATGGTAATGCGATCCTCAAGAAAGACACACAGCGACAAAGGTAACAATGAAATAATTTAACGAGGAGTAAAACTAGATTGGTCAGTAAGCGAGGCTTACGGAATACCCCCCGCGTGAGCCCAGGTACCCCTAAATATGCAAAAAAAAAGTGTGTGGGCTTGTGACCTTGACTCTGGCTTAGCGGGGCGGCACGAAAGCGAATTTGTGACAGGGTGGTAGAGGTCCATTGGAGCAATGCGTGTGTGAAATGTGAAGCAGATCCGAGCAAGGAAATAGAAGTTATAACCGATTTCTTTGATGTTAAGTTTTGTAAAGAGACTATGTATGTGACCTTGACCTCGAAATTAGCGGGGATTTGTCACAGCATGATAGTAGAGCCTTAGAGGAATGCATGCATGACATATGAAGAATTTTCGATGACAAAAATAGAAGTTATAACATATTTCTCTGATGTTAAGTTTTGTAGAGACTAAGTATGTCACCTTGACCTTGGGATCAGTGGGGGTTGGACGGTCGTAGATTTTTCACAGCATGATAGTACAACCTTAGAGGAATGCACGAGTGAAATAATAAGAATTTTCAATGAAAGAAATAGAAGTCATAACTTATTTCTGTGATGTTAAGCAAAGAGACCAAGTATTTGACCTTGACCTTGGGATCAAAAGGGGGTTGGACGGTCGTGGCGTTGGCACAGCATGGTAGTAGACTTACAGGAATGCATGTGTGAACTATTAAGCATTTTACATGAAGGAAATAGAAGTTATAACAATAGTTATCTGATGTTAAGTTTTGTAAAGAGACTAAGCATTTGACCTTGACCTTGGGATCAGCGGGGGTTTGACGGTCGTGGATTTGGCACAGCATGGTAGTAGAGCCTTACAGGAATGCATGTGTGAAATATTAAGCATTTTAGATGAAGGAAATGGAAATTATAACAATATTTCTCTGATGTTAAGTTTTGTAAAGAGACTAAGTATTTGACATTGACCTTGTTATCAGCTAGGGTTGGGCGGTCGTGGATTTGGCATAGCATGGTTGTAGAGCCTTACAGGAATGCATGTGTGAAATATTAAGCATTTTAGATGAAGGAAATAGAAGTTATAACAATAAGTATCTGATGTTAAGTTTAGTGACGGACGGACGGACGGACGGACGGACAACCTGACTCCAGTATACACCCCCCCCCCCACACCCCCACAACTCGTTGCGGGGGTATAATTAAAGTATTATAAATACGTACTTAACTTAAAACGAATATCATCACTTGCTTTGCTGTAAAGAACTAAAACATGCAAGAAGAACCTTTTTGAAACCTTATTATAAAATACCAAATGTACAAATGAATACGAAAAATTTGAAAGAATTAAGGAATCTCTCGAAATTTGTATCTCTTATAATGAAACATTATTTTTCATATTAAGTTAGTTAGCAGTACATTTATGATCAGAAAGGACATTATATGGAAGTGTAATTATACCCACTTTTTTGGGAAAAAATGGGTATATTGTTTTCGTCACGAGTGTCCGTCCGTCCGTACGTCCGTACGTCCTGTCACGTTTCTTGTAACTTGAAAAACTTTTTCACCTTCATACCTACGCGCCTGATATTTGGTATGTAGCTTCGTTATCATGTTCAGATGCGCAAAGTGAATTCGGATTTTTGATCCGACCCTCCATCATGGTTTATCTCCCCCTTTCGGACTCAGAATTTCCCACTTTTTCCTTGTAACTCGAAAAACGTTTTCACCTTCATACCTACGCGCCTGATATTTGGTATGTAGCTTCGTTATCATGTGCAGATGCGCAAAGTGAATTCGGATTTTTCATCCGACCCTCCATCATGGATTATCTCCCCCTTTCGGACTCAGAATTTCCCTATTTTTCATTGTAATTCGAAAAAAGTTCTCACCTTAATACCTACATTTCTGATATTTGATATGTAGCTTCGTTATCATGTGCACATGCGCAAAGTGAATTCGGATTTTTGATCCGACCCTCCATCATGGATTATCTCCCCCTTTCGGATTTAGAATTTCACTATTTTTCCTCGTAGGTAGAAAAACTTTTTCACCTTAATACCTACGCGTCTGATATTTGGTTCGTAGCTTCGTTTTGATGTGCTGATGCGCAAAGTGAATTCGGATTTTTTTATCCAACCCTCCATCATGGATTACCTCCCCCTTTCGGACTTAGCATTTGGGGAAAGTGGGTATATTGCGATGGCGCGCCATCGACTTTTTCTAGTGTTATTATTAATATTGGATTGCATGAATTATACATGTACATGGGCCACCGTTCGAGAAAAGGGACCTCACGACATTTGCGACCGGTATATTCACAGATCATACTGCGCACCCGCGCAGTCTGATCAGTAGCCTATTTCATCAACATTGCAAAGTATACTTTACTAGCAAAGTATACTTTGAGGGAGTAATCATTTATTTTTCCAGAAATGCATTATTTCACATAGAACTAACAAATGCATGTATTTCATGATTAAAAGTATGCAGAATTATTATACTGAATTTATTACATTATCACAGCCATTAAATGGCTGTGATAATGTAATAAATTCAGTATAATAAAAATTAATAAATTTTTCAAAAAATTGAAAATTTCTCCCTCAAAGTATACTTTGCTAGTAAAGTATACTTTGCAATGTTGATGAAATAGGCTACAGAGCGTACGCTGTTCACCATGTAGATGTTTAAGTTGTAGGGTGTGAATGTGCTGGACGAATTATTTCCCCAATATTAAATGCTGTATGCTCCCTTTTGGCGGCCGGCGACCCACATGTAAACATGTTTGAATAGTAAGTTCAAATAATCTGCATGTATTGTATTGATGCCAACATGTATTTAATGACATTACTGTCTCGTGTATTGAATGCCATGCATAACACGTGTATGGATAACCCTGCTCGTGTAATATTATCATTATGTGCTTCACAAAGACGGTATTTAAGACTTGTATCTAGATGCAGAGTACTCGAATTGTATACCCTCAGCTTTCGATTTCGTATCCTGAGAGTAACAACATATTCGGAATATACATCCATTATACACCATCTGCTATAACTCTATTTCCGACCGAGGTCGGAGGTGGAAACGAAATGGCCTGTGTGTAGACTACTGATACATGTACTGCTTAAACTGCCAGCAACATATCATCCTGAATACACATATCTATAATAATACTATGTAGGTAGACCACGTACATTTATGTTTCAGATGTCCACTGGGTCGAACATGTTCGTGAGAATACCATGTGAGAATGTTGTCCTCCCAAAGATATTATATCCTGATTACACATAAAACATGTCCAATGTTTATGTTTTCAGATATTTGAATTAACCCTTTCACCCCTAAGTAACTGAATGGGCTGCGATATGTTAATTTTGCAACCAATCCAATCATCGCAAAATGATTTTCAGACTATTCCATTTATAAAAAGTGGGTATTTGTTGTTCTCAAAAATATGAAAATTACTTTCAAACAGTGCTTTTGTTACGAGCCGGCTCATCTGGATCTGCACTGGTTGCATAAACCGATATAGCGGGCTTTTGGGTTCAAAGGGTTAAGGTCACCGTTACATGGTCAGCTAGTCGTTATATTTATACATTTGAATAGTAATTTATCTTGAGTAGCCATTGTGTCATTTCATGATGTTGTATTGTATTTACCTCATGTTGTCATAACTATGTGACCTGAGTGAATAAACGAATAATAATAATACAATTATAAGGTATCACGTTACCAAATCTGCCCATTGTCGTGTTTTGTCACAAAGTTAATGTTATATACTCCATTTGCAGCAAATCCGTACACATCCTTAGGATATAATATTGGAATAGAAAACAATTATCGTGACAATTACGTGTGGGCACAATCATATGATCCGGCGACGAAGGGTGGGGATTGGGGATTCGGGGACAAGCGCCCCTTGGGAATATAGTTCATCCCTGAATGTCAATCGGTGTGTCTGAAATGTATTTCATATTGAAATGAAAAGAAAAAGAAAATGGAAAGTGTGTACGTGATCCTTTTATAACTTCTTTCTATTTATGTTGGTCTGTAGTAATTAAAATAACACCACTTTATCATGATATGAAAGTCATTCGTCACATATATCTAAAATGAGCTTCCAGCTGTGGCGGATTTATATGGGGGATGGGCATCCCATATGCATAACCTGCAACTGCAACATCCAATTATGTATTATATTTACGCGGTTTGGGTTATGGTCCCGCGGGATAATTTTAGAAGATTTGCAAGCAAAATATGTACATAAAGTTGTACGGTCACTCGTGTGGCTAATGTTGAAACTGCCAACACATCACATTATTACCAGCCACCGATCATCGCGGATAGGTTGCTTGTAAGAGTTTTCGATTTCCAGTGTTGGTTGAATAACCAGTATTATTATGCTGCAACATCCATATCCCTTGGGTTAACTGAAAATTCACATCCATGATGATTGATAAATGCTTCATCGAGTTCATATGCACAACTCATCATTAATATATCATGGGCAATTTTATCGTTACCAACACAACGTCATCACGCGATATGGGGCCCGACGTCAAAATGACGTTATGTTAATGTTATGCTCCATATTGTTCAATGGAAGAAGAACATGTCCATGCTTTCATTCGTGCTCGCACAATGGGTTATTATTTCCAAAATAAACTGTATAACATTGTTTTTAAAAACGACATGCACTTCCGACAGCTAAGTCAGGCAATGCAATTCACCTTTGTTCAAACATACCACCTGAAATACCAGCAGTAACATTATTGACTGCTGACGTTGTCGAAGTGGATTCCCTTTATGCAGCTGTTCGTGTACGGTATTAACAAATGAAATCACATGGGGCAAGATTGGGCGAATGTGGAGGATTGAATAACGCCTCAATCGACGATATTTGATAATAGATTCATTCACTGTAACTACTCAATTGGAAAAATGTACAGATGTCATTTCAACTATCCTAAAACTCACTCGAGAGAAATTGGCAACTCGCCTGGCCTTCTGCTACATGTTCACCATCATCAGCATCCATCTAGTCATATGTCTCCTCATATTTAAATCTTTTTAATCACACAATGAGTTCAACCGATCTGGCATTTCACGAAAAGTGGTCAGTCGATCAAGACATTTACTTTGGGTCACAACGTCTGATGACGTCATTTTTGTACGTCCATGTCTGGCCTAGCCTTTTGCGCCTTCATGTCCATTGTCTATCCGACTGTATCGTTCGTATATTGTCATCCCGATGATGGACTTTCTCTCATCATCAATATCTCGTGTTTTGTGTTAAAATACAAACTTTAATATAATCTCTTGGTTTTCCGGCATATTCTCTTAAGCAGAGCTGGCAGTCGTTAAACTACGTCATTTCCGGTCATGATGTTAGATTTTTAAAATATTTCGTCGCATACGAAATGTTAAATAATGTCGCTATTATTCCCAAAAACTACTTCAGACAGCAGCAAACAACAAGGAAACGCCAACACTTCTCACTCTGCCTAATTTGAAAATTATTCATACGAAATTTCGTTACTTGGGCCGCAATCCAAAACATGACGTTCCAATAGCAACTGCAACACGAGCTATGAACATTATTTTCATACTTTGTCTAGGCCTAATGGGAGACACTTGGCCAGGCTACGAGATATCCAAATTTGGTTGACATGCGATAAAATATGACACATCTATAGGACTTGTCCGCGTATTTTATCAACACCCCTTGTATACGCCGTTGATAAAAACGTCGTAATTTCGACGTCATTGATCTAAAACGTCATATATGTTTTACCACGCGTCATAAAAATACTTCTAAATTGAAAAATAATGGGGATAAATTGATAATTTTTGCGGCATAAGACTTTTAAAAGATGTACAATTCAGAATACGCGAAAAAGTAAAACCTGAAAATTGTGTCATTAAGCCCGGTTTTCGCACGGCGCGGCTCATATAAAGATGGCGGACATGGCAACTCAATGCACCATATAATATACAGTAACAAGGCAATATTCACATATGTTATTTTCATATATCACATCAAACAAACAGAGCAGATCCAGATGAGCCGGCTCGTAACGAGACGTCTCATCAGGATCTGCACTTTTTGAAGCAATTATCATTGAAGCCAAGTGTATCTATCTATGACCTACTACCTTAAAATGAGAAGTATACATTTTTCAATGTGTCAGCTCGTATGTGTCCCTTCCGGTATTACTGGTACGGAATGATTAAATTGCTGTTAGAAGATTAACACTGGCTGCCACCGTTGCTCACATATATTCAGACATTAATTATCTTGTGACATATATGTCATCGTTAGCACGATTGTGTCTACTAAACATCATGTTAGGTAGATTATGTTGCATTGTACCGAAACCGATCATTACAGGAAGTGTGTGCCAATTAATTCACATAATCAACACAATTCGTATAAAATGGCGACCATCTTGGATTTATTAAACATGTGGATATATTGCCTGATAAAAACTTGGACACATTATAGTTATTGAATATCCGAAGTTGGTTGGCAAATTCCCTTCGTGTATGCATGTACGATACCTCTAGGGAGCACAAGTATGTAAACTATATAAAATACGTGTAATTTTCAACAATTACCCTCATCTTGTTTGTGGAACTGGACAAGTGTAGACGACAGCCATGATGCTTCTAGCACATGTAACGTTCAGAATACAGGTATCTGAACGACTTGTGGCCATATTACTTCAGTAGCCTATTTCACCAACATTGCAAAGATTACTTTGAGGGAGAAATTTTCAATTGAAGGATACATTTATTAATTTTTATACTGAATTTATTACATTAGCACAGCCATTTTGGCTGTGATAATGTAATAAATTCAGTATTTTCTGCATACGTGTAATCAAATATATGCAGTTGTTAGTTCTATATGAAGTAATGCATTTCGGGAAAATTAAATGATTACTCCCTCTAATTATACTTTGCTAGATAAGTATACTTTGCAATTTTGATGAAATCGGCTACAAAACTAATGTTTGGTACTCACACTAATAGCCCGTCCTTGTCAATTTGTTTACATATTATATATAATTCCAATAAAATGGCGGCCATCTTGGATTTTCACAAGCTCTGTTCAGGCTTAAATGCATTGTTATATATTCGGTAATGTGTAGGCTGTGAATTAGATTAAGATGTGCAAAATCGTCCCTTTTAATATTGGTTCCGCAATCTAATATATTTCCTACGGTAGCCGAAGTTTTGTTCACTGGAGCCATCTTGTTTATACAAATTAGTGGGAGTAAGCTACTACTTTGAAAAGGCTATCATGCAGAAATATAGACAGTATATATGCATGATATGAGCCGCGTCGCGAGAAAACCTGTCTTCGTGAAATTCTTGGTCAAATTAACATTTTGTTACTGTGACAATAGTATTTGTATGGTGAATTGAATGCTTTTTTATTTGATCATGATATCTGCAATATGCATTAAGATATCATAGTTTATACAACACCACTATTCAGTTCGTTTGAGCAAAGTAAACGTCACGTAAAAGCGACGTCAAACGACGTTAGAGTATATACGAGCCGCGCCATGCGAAAACCGGGCTTAATGACAAAAAGTTCAGTTTTTACTTTTTCGCGTATTCTGAATTGTACATCTTTAAAAAACCATATGCCGCCAAAATTGTCAATGTATCCCAATTATTTTTCATTTTAGAAGTATTTTTATGACGCGTGGTAAAAACTTATAGGACGTTTTAGATCAATGACGTTGCAATTACGACGTTTTTTATCAACGGCGTATACAAGGGGTGTTGATAAAATACCCGGACAAGTCCTATAGATTTGTCATCTTTTATCGCATGTCAACCAACATTGGATATCTCGTGGCCTTTCCAAGTGTTTCCCATTTATAGGCCAAGACAAACTATAAAAATAATGTTTATTGCAGTTGCTATTAATGTAATGTCATGTTTTGGATTGCGGCCCAAGTAGCGTAATTCCGTATGAATACTTTTCAAATAAGGCAGAGTGTTGGCCTTTCCCTGTTGTTTGCTGCTGTCTGCAATAATTTTGGGGAATAATAGCAACATTATTTAACATTTCGTATGCGACGACATATTTTAAAGTAGGAAGTAGACTCTTATAAACATTAACTTTGTAACAAAACACGACGTTGGGCAGATTTGCTAGCGTGATACCTTATAATTGTCGCCGTGTGTCTTTCTTGAGGATCGCCTGATTACCACCGCCTGATTCAGACATACATTATTATGCAGTCAAGTGATACGCTGATGATTTGATACTACAAATCGTGCGAAAAGCAAGTTTATGACCATCAAATTTCCTATTAATTTCAAGACTTTTCGAAAACTCCACCGACCTCACTGTGTGTTTTGTCCATTATGTATTTTTTATACACAAACAATGAAGGAGCTGCATTGAAATCACTGATTCTGAATCTAGTAGAGAGATGTTGATGCATTTGTTTTGCCAAATTCAATACAAACCCTGGATAATTATGTCATTATATAGCTGCGTGTCTACCTACGTTTATGATAAAATGAGTGGCATTAAATGACATATCATTCGCTAAGTACTGGATTGAATTATTAAAAAATGTCTCAATTTTCCAAGATAATAGATGGTAATACCGTTGGCATACACTAGGTTGTTCATATTTAAGATTAGTTAGGATTCAATGTGCAGTGTAAGCGAAGACTTCGCTGATATGTAGCCAGTTAAATTATGCGTTCACAATTTTGAATGCATAAGGATAACCGACGAAGAAGAGCGACAATGTCAAAGAACGACAGTTAGGCGACAATACACAGCGCCTGAAGCATTTCTAAGTCATTGATGCTGCGAGGAACTCGTGCAAGTATCCTTGCTATAATATTTTGTCACTACACCATGGCCATAACGTCAAACATTAATTCACGTGCAGTGACGTCAAAAGTACGTGACGTCAAGTCATGACGTCACAATATGTGTACTAAGGTGCAAGGCATCGCGTCTCATATTAGTGAACGTTTCAGTAAGTTATAATTTTCCGTTTTCTGTTCACACTTAATATTAACTGACACCAGTAAACGTAAATGGGAGTGCAAAATGTGAACTTTTACAGCGACGCTGCAAACGTCGTTTTTCCGACGTCGTTTACCGCTTTTCATGACGTTGTCATTAAGCCCGGTTTTCGTATGGCGTATTCATTATAAACATTGCAAAACTATGGTGGCATATACTTGCTGTTGAGATACGCCAACATTTACAACAGTTTGCAAGTTGACAAACTAGAAGCATGTTTGGCATTGAATAATGAATGTATAGACAGATGAGCTTGATTGTTTTGGTAATACATGAAAGTGAAAAGCGACAAAGACACACCGGCAAGTTCATGTACCAGCAAGTATAAACGTATGCGCGTGTACAGCGGATTCGGTATCCCAGTAAACTCTCACGCCAAACTACTTTCCGTAACCGTGAGGCGCATTTAAAATTAGTCTTAAGAAAACGGAAAATAAACACATTTTCTTGATGAATTTATTTCAAATGCTGCAATTATAAGGAATCAATGGCCTTTTTGTTGAATTTATCGGGGATATAAACTTGGAAAAGTCGCAGGAATACTGGACGAGGCCTTCCGACCTTCGTCCAGTATTCCCGCGACTTTTCCAAGTTTATTCCACGATAAATTCCACAAAAAGGCCATTCATTCCTATATTTATTAACTGGTTGGTTCATTGGTGGCTATATGACAGTTCAGCAAATACTGATGGGAATACACCTGTACATGGGGAGGACAATACGTTCAACATTAAAGGTACATGCCCACTCAGTAGGCACACACTATTCTTTATATATAGTTTTGTATATTATGTAGATATGACATTTTCAGGCAAAATAAACATTCATTCACCATAAAACCCCACGTACTGATTGGCATTACTATACAATTTGTATCATATATATAAATAATTAAAAAATATCATGCTTCATTTGCATATTAAAATAGCCTAATAACGCCGCGAGTCACTAGAAGTAAAATAAATATTACTAAATGATTATATCTGTATAGCGGGCACTCCTATTTCTTTAGAACTAGTGGAATGGTGACACAATTATACACTTATTTAATTCCTATAAAGAATAGTTTGTGCCTACTGAGTGGACATGTACCTTTAAATTACATTAAAACTAGTGCACAGTCGATGGTGTTCCATCGCAATATACACACTTTTCCCAAATGCTAAGTCGAAAATGGTGAGATACTCCATGACAGGGAGGTCGAATCAAAAATCGAAATTCACTTTGCGCATCTACACACATTATAAGGAAGGCACACACCAAGTTTCCCTACTTTATTATTGATAACAAGTTTTACTTCTTTCAAGAAACGTGACGGACGGACGGACGTACGACCGGACGGACGGACGGCGGGCGGGCGGGCGGGCGGGCGGACGGACGGACGGACGGACGGACGGACGGACCGGACCGGACCGGACCGGACCGGACCGGACGGACGGACGGACGGACGGACGGACGGACGGACGGACAGGTCGGACGAACAGACACCCGTGACGAAAACAATATGCCCATTTGTTTTCTTAAAACACCAAACTTGTAGCACTGAAAGGCAGTGTCCATGTCTGATGACAGGCACCCTTACTTCAATGCGTTGCTCACTATGTACATACAGTTCACAGTCACTCTAACAGCGTGAGAGCAAACGCCTACATCGCTTACATGTAATTTCTAAACCATCTCACTATTTCACTCGTGGGAGACCACCTTCAAGGGTAGCGCTTGGAAGTCTGCTACATGGACAAAATGGATATGGTAGAGCGTGTCGGGTGTTTTCGGCCGTCTAACACGGAAACATACACGCTGTAGAAACCCACAGGTGATTCTAGCGTATCTTGGATGGTCAATTATTGTTTGTATATACATGAAACACCTTTCTAAACAATGTACAAAACAATTCAAATGCGTCCGGGTATGAAGATTATGTGATTTAGAAAGGTACAAAACTCGCATGCATCACCATTGTAAGAAAAAGCCACGCGAAGTCGTAATGCTTTACTCGCCTATAACGTGTTGAAGCCCGTCGAAACCGCTGCTTGGGGTGGGTTTTCGGCATAGATTTGCTAATACATTAACATAAATCTCAAAGATTTTCAGCGTAAACTGCACTAAAAGCGCGCCTCACTATATAACCTAAATTCGATTTTTAAAATCAAACTCGTTCACTTCCTGATTATAAATGAATATTAGCCGCCATCTTTAAAAATATCGAATCACAAGAATCACGTGCACGCAGTGGTTTGGTTGGTTACTGGAGACTGACGTCAGTTCCCATTAGCCAACCAAATCACTGCGTGCACGTGATTGAAATATTTTCAGAAATATCGGCCCCATGTTAAATTCCCATAGCAAAGTCGTTTTTTCGCAATAAAATCAATATTTGATGGAATTTCATCAAATAATTATTTTTCGGGAGGGTGACTTTTTTGTTACTGATGGAAAATTACTTACTTTAAATTATTTGTTAGATTTAATGTGTTTAATAGCCAACAGTTTGTCGGCAGCAAAACGTGGAACAGACAGTAGGTATTTTTCATGTCGGCTGTACTCGGCCCCCTATATGTTTGCTGTTTGCTAACCTTCATTTTAATGTGACAAGCCTTAACTTACAATATCGGTATTCCAATATGTAGACACACTCAGATAAATCTGCATTCATGTATGCAACCATATTGCATTATATTTATGCTAGTCTTGGATCATAGATGTTATTCTATGGAAAACGAGTTAATTAGTATTGGCAATACTCTCTGCACTGTTTGTCGCAACATATGTTGTTCTATGGAAAACGATTGCATTCGTATTGGCAATACTCTCTGCACTGTGTGTCGCAAATTTAAAACTCACGGGGAAATGAACTTTCGACACATACGCAATATAAGATATCAACTTAGGTTTAAACGTGTTTACTGATGGGGGGCCGGTTAGTGCCGACGGCCGGCCAGACCCGATACCGCTCTAACATTTGTGTAGACATTTGTTACCGCAATATCAGCTTGTTACACCGCCTTGTGTTTGTTTTGGGAGTGTTACGTTAGTATTTTGTCTTTTGGAGAGTCAACTCGCCTTGCAGTGAGCGAGTATCGTAGCCTATTGTTCTGAAACTGAACTTCGACGTCAGAGTGCAACATGCAAATCTCAGCGGAAGTTCACGATGTCATATCTTGTGACGTCGTCAGACTCCCGAAGACAGGTTTTCTCGCGACGCGGCTCATTATTATGTCGAAACACATTGGCACCAGAAATCTTTGGTGCGCTCAGATGGTACCGACAACTATATCGCGGCTAGGGCCTAAATGTAACATTCCATTCCAAACATGCACTCAAATATATCTACTATATAGTTCATAGAAACAGCTGCATAATTTGGATTTCAACAAGTGTACATGACATCACGATTGACGTCACACAAAGTGACGTCAAAACGCGGGAAACATGTCAGTATGTAACTATTCTTATGCTTACAATCTCAAAACAATATGTGTAATAAATAGGATATTCCATCGCACATATAGCGGAAATAATACACCCGTGTCCGTCGGCTTCCGTGCAAGCAACTCGTTCGCTACGCTCACTCTTTGCTTACGCGGAAGCCGACGCACACTCGTGTATTATTTCCCGCTATTCAAAATGTACGATGGACTATCATTTATGTATGCCATCGTTGGCTGGATCACAAACATGCACATTGATACGGTAAATAAGTTATAGGAGAATACAAGGGCCCGTTTCACTAAACTTCGTACGACTAAAATGTTCGTAAGTGCAAATTTAGGATCGTCTGGAAATTTTAATGTATGTATTTACATTTATTGAGCATATGCTGCATATGCAGCCTATGCTCAATAAATGTAAATCGAATAAGTATTTACAAGAAAACATTGTTAATCTGAAATTTACAGACTATCATAATTTTGCGCTAATAACATTTTAGTCATACGAAGTTTAGTGAAACTAACCCCATGAATGTGCAGGCATCTACTGAAATAAATAGAGAATAGTAGGTTAGTGCCGTGAATGGGAAAACATATCCGGCAAGGCTCAAGAATTTCTTTATTTCTCATCAGAAGTATATGTTGTGACCACTCATTTGAACCGTCTCACCGAGACGGTTCAAATGAGTGGTCACAACATATACTTTGGTTCAGAAATAAGGAAAATAGATAGAGAATAGTAGGTTAGTGCCGTGAATGGGAAAAAATATATGGCAAGGCTCAGTGCCGCGCCAGATATGTTTTCCCATTCACGGCACTAAGCTACTATTCTATTTATCCCGTCAACACCTTGAAATGGCTGTAAAATGCAAAAATTGTATTGACTGGATATCAAAAATGTTTCACGGCACCGTGTTTCACGGCACATACACACTGTGTTGACGGGATAAATACGAATGATGACAACATGCATGTGAAGTTTCAAGTGAATCTTGCATGGTAAACTGGTTATAGTATATATAGTGAATGTACTGAACTGGATTTCAAAGTTATTTGACATTGACCTTGGTCAAGGGGGAGCATGCTGCGATGGGAAATTTAACACATCTACTGGACGGGAAATTTCAAAGTTATTTGACCTTGGACTTGGGCAAGTGAGAGCACTGTTTGGGCAGGGAATGAACATATGAATGATGAGAAACTAGCTTAGAAAATCTCAGCTCTACGGATGTGTTTTACAATTTCATCTGTCTTTTTATATTTTCTGTATCCGTGAGAGATGAGAGCCCATCAATATAAGCATTGGTCACAATAACAGTCCGATCTGTCCTGACATTTTGCGACACAGTCTGATGCGTGAGCAGTTTAACACTTCCCAGTGATGTTAAAAACACTCATAGACCAATACTGCCATGTTACGTAAGTATAGTCTACATTCGTTTACTCAAAGTCGGTTAAGTCGAATTCCCTCGTTATGTCGAAGTCCCGTTTCAGATCCTATTATATATTATGTAACTGGCTACCGTTACGTCGAATTTCGTTACGTCGAATTTTCCCGAAAACAGAAATGTGTGGTATTTCACTCTCGTTAAGTCAAGTGTCAGTTTGCACTCGAAGTGCGAATTCAAAGACTAGACTTGTTTATACATTATAATGAATAAACAATTGCATTATCACGATTTCGATTATCTTCTCATACTTTAGAAATAGAAAGAGGTAGATACCATAATATTCATAGAGACGAAAGAAAATGTAAATGCTGTAACTTAAACTCAGTAGAAAGCGAATATCATTTTCTTTTGATATGTCCTATGTACTCAAACCTAAGAAGACAACATTTCAAACCTTATGTTTGCAGATGGCCAACACTAAATAAATATGATAATTTAATGACATCAACAAATAAAAATACAAGGAAAGAATTAGAAGAATAATCAAAACATGATTTTCATCTGTTATTAATAGTTTACATACGGTAGTAGTACAATAGATCTACAACACAAGTGTGCGATCTGAAATGAGAAGGATGTTTGCAATACCCTAACACAATTTATGTCAGTTATAATATCCCAGCAAACATCGGTATCTCATTAAACATTACACATATATGTGATTAGTAATAAGCATCTATCGTTTCAACCAGCATATGCACGAATCAGACTGCACATATGTGAGCTCGTGTCTCGATATACGCTGTTTTCAACATTCATTATAATATTTCATGTGCACTACACAATTTTGTTTTAATGGGTAGAAGCATTGTATTGTTTTATGCTGAATAAAATATGTTGTATAGTTGTATTGTATTGTATTGTTTACCTGTGTAAGCCTGTGTAATCAAACTTTGAATACGTGTTCAATGTGATTTACTCGACACCAATTAAACTGTAAGCGGTTTACATGTATTATTATAATAAAATGTTACTTTACTGCTTTGAATTGTCTTTTCTTGTTCCACCCTGATAATACAGATGTGTATACTTAGTTCGACTACACACATGTGTGTATAGGCAAACGCAAGTAAACACATTAACCCTTTCCCTATTTTGCGATATTTCGACTCATCTAAATCCAAAACATCTGAATAAAAGAATCAAATGCTGGGTCAAATGATGGTTAAATTATCTGATAGAGTAGAAAACATTGTGGGAAAAGGAGAAATTGCTTGTTACAAGCAATTTCTCCTTTTCCCACAATGTTTTCAAAAGACATCTTCTGCAGCGGCGTGAAAAGTCGTTTCTATCAGGGAAAGGGTTAAAGTTGCAAAAGTGTAACTCCGGACTTCTAGTAAACGAGCATAGATTGTACATACTTTGACATTGGTTATCCTTTTATTCCCATTTTTGTAAACCAACTGTAAAATCATCCTGTCGAATGCTGTCTACAAAACAAATTTGTGCACAGTCATTCTGTGTCACCCTAAATACCACAAAGGCTCAGAATGATCAAATGCGTGATTTACAATGCAACCTCTCTAAGCCGGAAACCCTGGGGATCTCCCAGGGTGTCCGGTTTAGAGAAGTTTCACTGTAGCAGAATTGAGAAACGTGACGGACAGATGGTTGGACGAACGGACGACTTTTACATCACTTTTGAAACCCTATATCGCACTTTCTCAAAGCGATGGGATAATGAAATGTACCCCACTTACCTCTGTCATCCTAAATTAATTTGTAAACGGCCAATCTGTGTGTGAATCCTTTCCATAAGCGCTAGGATGTCACAATATCATACTGTGGCTCACTGGCAATGTGTCCTATAGCGTGTTTGGACCGCCGCCGGGTAAAAGAGTACCTTTAGGCGTTTACCGCCAGCATAGCCCCAGATCAGCCCCGTTAATCCGCGCAGTTAGATCGGTGTATAATATCATTATGCGCCATTCATATCAGTCATAAACGAACAGAGCATATCTTTATTTTTAAGATCTCAGATCGCAACATGAGGACATACACGTGATTTAAGCATGGGAAAAAGTCACTAAAGTACATTTGCTGTAGGCAGCAAAATTATTAGACAACAATTATACCGTGCGACTGTGTAAGCTGATCAGGATGTACATTTCTTGCAAATAGAAGGGACATTTCTCTACCGGTGACCATTTTTGACCAGTGTAAGCCCTGATCAGTCTGCGCATGCGCGCAGTCTGATCAGAGCTTACACTGATGTTGTACCTGCATTTCCTCAGTGGTAGTATACTACATGTTGTGCCATTGAGTGGCCGTGTCGCATCATCATAATGCTCCATACTGGCCACAAGTTAACCTCATGAAACCTGTCCGTCCCAATAGCGTATAGTATGGAGCACCGCAAGGGACATGGATTATTTGTTATGAATTCGTTACCGGGAAATAACAATTCGTTCCCTCAATTTAACAATTCGTTCCCTCGAATTAACAAATCGTTTCCACGATATAACAATTCGTTCCCTCAAATTAACAATTCGCTCCCACGAAATGACAATTCGTTCCCTCAATTTAACAATTAGTTCCCACGAGTTAACAATTCGTTCCCACGAGGCTGTGATAATGTAATAAATTCATTATAATAACAATTAATAAATTTATAATTAAATTGAAAATTTTTCCCTCAAAGTGAACTCTGCCTGTTCCGCGTTTTGCTGCCGACTAACATTTGGCTAGAAACACATTAAATCTAAAGCAATAAACATATAACAAAACAGTCACCCTCCCCACATTTTTTTATTTGATGAAATTCAATTAAATATTGATTTTATTGCGAATTTTTTTTCCCCTATGAGATTTAAAAAACCAAAGAGAAACATGGGGCAAAAAGGAGGATGAAGGTGACCAGGAGGGTCGAAAAATGAAACATTTTGGAAATTGACTCCGAGACCTGGTGAGATAGCTTGAAAATGATGTAAATGAGAAAACAAAAGTTAGATTTTGAAAATCGGTCTAGAAATTAAAAAAAATAAAAATCTAATTTAGTTAAATTCGTTGTTGTTTTTCTTTTCGCAATAAAATTAATATTTGATGGAATTTCGTCAACTAAATTGTTTTGGCGAGGGTGACAGTTTTGTTATTTATGAAAAATGACTTTCAATAAAATATTTTCTTAGATGTAATGTGTTTAATAGCCAAAAATACGTCGACACAAAGCGTCGACAGTAAGTTATTCGCTATTCATGAAATTTCATCAGGAAAAAAGATAGACCATGTTCCGAGTGTGTGGATGTGTCCCGAGTCGACTACTGATGCAAAAACACCAGCGTAACCCGAGAACGGCCTTCGTGTCGACCCTATATGAATGAATAGCCTTTTTGTGGAATTTATCTGGGTATAAACTTGGAAAAGTCGCGGTAATACTGGACGAAGGCCGGAAGGCGACTTTTCCAAGTTTATATCCCCGATAAATTCAACAAAAAGGCCATGCATTCCTTATAATTCCAGCATTTGAAATAAATTCATCAAGAAAATGTGTTTATTTTCCGTTTTCTTAAGAATTATTTTAACTGCGCCACACGGTTACGGAAAGTAGTTCGGCGTGGGAGTTTACTGGGATATAAATTTTGGACAGAGATTTACTACGGGCCAATCAAATGTTAGGGAATTGTGTAAATATTGTTGTGTGCTGGAATTATAGTCTGATCAGAGACTACGTTCTTCGGTATTCATGAAATTACATCTATAACAAGAGTTGTGAGAAGACAACGAAGCTCGCCTATTGGCAGCCTTCACTCAAACTTGGCACAGTTGCATAAAAAACATGAATATTATATATAATTGACCTTGGGTTAAGGGGCGTGCAGTGGACCTTGACATTGGGGTCAGTGGTGCAAGGTGGGTCGTGGGTTTCCTATAGCATAATATAGCATATTAAGATGAATGCATGTATGAAATATCAATGCGCTCCCTGAAAACAGAAGTAAAACAAAATTTAACCCAACGTTAAGTTTATGAACGCACTAAGTTGGTGATTTTCTACAGCATGATAGCTATTCACATGAGGAATGCATGTATTTATGTGCTAAGTTTGTGACCTTGGGGAAAGGGGTGGTGGGTGTGTCATGGATTTGCTGTAGCACAATAGAGGATCATGAGATGAATGCATGTATGAAATATCAAAGCGTTCCCTGTAAAGAAACAGAAATTAAACAACATTTACCCCAACGTTAAGTTTATGAACATGCTAAGTTTGTGACCTTGACCTTGGGGTAAGGGTTGGGTGGTTGGTTGTGGATTTGCTACAGCATGATAGAGGGTCATCTGAGTAATGCATGTATGAAATATCAAGGTGTTCCATGAAAGGAAACAGATGTTATAAGACATTTGGGGTGGGCGCTGGGTCATGGATTCGCTATAGCACGATAGAGTTTCATCAGATGAATGCATGTATGAAATATCAAGGCGTTCTATGAAAGGAAACAGATGTTAAGACATTTACCTCAACGTTAAGTTTATGAATGTGCTATGTTTGTGACCCCGACCTTTGGGAAAGGGGTGGGGTGGGTCATGGATTTGCTATAGCACGATAGAGTATCATCAGATGAATGCATGTATGAAATATCAAGGCGTTCCCTGTAAAGAAACAGAAGTTATAAAAAGACATTTACTCCAACGTTAAGTTTATGATGTTGATCTTGGGGAAAGGGGTGGGGGGGGGGGTCATGGATTTGCTGTAGCACAATAGAGGATCATCAGAACACAACATTTACCCCAACGTTAAGTTAGAGGATCATGAGATGAATGCATGTATGAAATATCAAAGCGTTCCCTGTAAAGAAACAGAAATTAAACAACATTTACCCCAACGTTAAGTTTATGAACATGCTAAGTTTGTGACCTTGATCTTGGAGTAAGGGTTGGGTGGTGGGTTGTGGATAGAGGGTCATCTGAGGAATGCATGTATGAAATATAAAGGCGTTCCATGAAAGGAAACAGATGTTATAAGAAATTTACCCAACGTTAAGTTTATGAATGTGCTAAGTTTGTGACTTTGACCTTGGGGTAAGGGTTGGGTGGTGGGTCATGGATTTGCTACAGCATGATAGGGTCATCTGAGGAATACACGTATGGAATAACAAGGTGTTCCATGAAAGGAAACAGAAGTTATAAGACATTTACCCAACGTTAAGTTTGTGGACGCCGACGCCGACGAGTCGCCGACGACGCCGGTGGTATGCCATAAGCTCTTATGCACTTCGTGCAGGCGAGCTAAAAACGAGTTATACTCGCCTGCACGAAGTGCATATGTATATCGTACGGAGCCCCACAGGGGACGCAGAATTCTTTTTTTTGTATTAATCCGTTCCCAAGAAATAACAATTCGTTCCCACAAAATAACAATTCGTTCCCTCAATTTAACAATTCGTTCCCACGAAATAACAATTCGTCCCCACGGAAAGGAATTGTTAATTCGTGGGAACGAATTGTTATATCGTGGGAACGAATTGTTAATTCGAGGGAACGAATTGTTACATTGAGGGAACGAATTGTCATTTCGTGGGAACGAATTGTTAATTCGAGGGAACGAATTGTTATATCGTGGGAATGAATTGTTAATTCGAGGTAACGAATTGTTAAATTGACGGAACCAATTGTTATTTCGTGGGAACGAATTATGTCCCCTGCGGGGCTCCGTAATATCCTGACCAAGACTGTATGTGACGGCATAAGCCGCCCTTTGTCAGTATGAGGGCGTGGAACCCGTGTGTATTCAGCCAACCGTGTAGACGATGCGTGACCACACGGAATGTGTATTGGTTCGAACTAGTGTACACAGTGTTGGTCTGCGACAACCACCTTCCACAGACATGTTGTGGTATGAACGACAAAACACTCTTTAATTCCCCACTTTTACCCCGATATTAAACATCTATAAGGTAGGACACTCGCCATATTTTTAACCAACGGAAGTGGTACTTGTGTACCGTGGGCGCGGCTCTTTAATTCAGTAATTGTAACGCGCACGAAGGCCGGGACCAGCAGGGTCCCGGCCTTCGTGCGAGTTGCAATTACTGAATTAGCGATCCGGGCCCAAGGTAAATAATCCACTTCCGTTGGTTGAAAAGATGGTGAGTGTCCGACCTTCTAGATATTTAATATCGGAGTAAAATTGGGTATGACTTAAAGAGACTTTTCTTGTTCGACGTGCCTGTGCCGGCTTCCGTTTCTGATGTCCAGAAGTCGGACGAGGTAAGTAAATGCCATTGTTCCATTTTGCTGCTCCTAAATACATGTATTATATCAGATGCACGTTTTCCGCTTGATATGCTATAGCTTGCTCTATACCTACACTATGCTCTAATGTATGCAATGTAGTGTAATTAGAGGTATGTACTCAGAACAAGTATACAATGTGATGGGTGGTAGCGTAAATGAACGGATCGGCACCTCTTGGAAGGACGGAATTAGCCGCCAATCAAAATCTATGAATGGGGCGCCATTGGGTGAATCAGTTCAGGTCATGGCCAAATAACTCCGTTCAGTACAGTTCCGAGTACATATCTCTCTAATTACACTGTATTACATAAGAGTTATATTATGACAGAGTAGTATTTCCAAATGTGCGTTTGAAGGGTTCTTTGTTTACTTTCCACTTCGAGGAGAGTGACCTAAGAATTTTGCTAATACACACTTTATTATATAAGTTTATGGTAATATATTTGTGCCATATTGTAGAATTGTCTCTCAATGGCAATATAAAGAAGTATGAACGTCAACGCCTTGCTGCAGCTTTTCTCTATATTTTAGTGCGCGAAGTGTAAATGCTATTAAAAGCACATTTTTACTGTGTAGCTTGATGTAGCGATATAGTGCAACTAGTCGAGAACATCACCGGCCCAATCAAGTTGGGTCGTGACAGCTGCTATTTGTTTATTGGCATTTTATATTGTTTTTAAAAATTGAATGTATTCAGCATCTAATTGTATAAACACTTGGATTGAACCCTAGTTTACATATTCAAACATACACCAGTATTATAGTGTTGATTTAAAATACATTTTTGTACCCAAACAAAATGTTTATTTTTCTCAGATATCCATGAATTTTGTCAATAAAAATGATTTGTTTTCTTTCTATAAACAATAACAAGGTGTATGATCACGTGGTACTAACAACAACAACAAGTACCGATTCAAAGTACGTATTATTTTATAGTGTCCTTATTACTTAACGGATTTTGATGAAATTTAGCGCATCAAACGCGTCTTGTTAAGCTGCATTTGGTGGTCTCTGTATTTTCGCACAAACTTCTGTCGTTTTTGCGAAGAATCGATTTCCGTGTCTCCGACACGGAAATCGATTCTTCGCAAAAACGACATAAGTCTGTGCCGAACTCCATAGACCACCAAATGCAGCTCATGAAGACGCGTTTGCTGCGCCATATTTCATCAAAATATGTTGCTATTAAGAAAACTATCAAATAATACTTACTTTGGAGTGGGCGAGGTTGTTGTTGTTGTTGTAACCACGTGATCATGCACCTTGAATAAAATCTCAAAATAGTTCACAACTACTATTTACATGCATATTGAAATAACCCACAAGTTATTTAATTTAAAAATATGTAAATTCGATACTTTATCACTGTTTTTGAAATGTTCACAGGAAAATTCCACTTTACAAGAGTAAGCCATCATGACTGTATATCAAGACCGTCATGAAGTCTACGTTCAGTACATTTTACAGTTCGAGTCAGTAGATGCATTATGCTATAACGTCTGCATCACCCATGCGCCCCTTGTCCAAGTTCCAGGTCGAACTATGTCCAGTAGATGCGTGTGCGTTTCTCCATTCTCCTATGGGCATGTATGTCACCATTCATATATTAATTCACCGCCCCACACATGCCCCACCATGCCCAAGGTCAATGTCAAATGAAATTGATGGCGAAAAATAACGATGGTGTCTCAGAGTCGTCAATTTGGCCTATTTCACCAACATTGCAAAGTATACTTATCTAGCAAAGTGTACTTTGAGGGAGTAATCATTTATTTTTCACGAAATGGATTATTTCATCTAGAACTAACGACTGCATATGTTTGTTTATTAAAAGTATGCATAATTATTATACTGGATTTATTACATTATCGAGTCATCAATTTGGCCTATTTCACCAACATTGCAAAGTATACTTATCTAGCAAAATGTACTTTGAGGGAGTAATCATTTGTTTTTCACGAAATGGATTATTTCATCTAGAACTAACGACTGCATATGTTTGATTATTAAAAGTATGCATAATTATTATACTGGATTTATTACATTATCACAGCCAAAATGGCTGTGATAACGTAATAAATTCAGTATAATAAAGATTATCGTAAATCTTGCAGGCCCGTAGCGGTGAATAAAATAATGCCACGGCGGACTATTGAGTGGGGCTTTGGTACCCTCCCCCAGAAAACAAGAGCTGTAGGAGAACAGCATAGCTCGACTACGAGGGTTGTCGATGTACACGTAGCTTGACAAAGAAGGTGGCTGCGGCCTGCATAAAAACCTTAACCAAGGTTGACTAAAAACATTAACCAAGGGATTATTGATGTACGTCATTAGGAGATAAAGTTATCCAAGTATGGTTGCAGTAGGCCCAGGAGTATTCCATATACAAGCTTGACTAAAAACCGTAACCAAGGGGAGATAACTAAGTAATCAAAGGATAAATGTAGGTCAAGGTCAAATATAGGTCAGGGATTATTGATGTACATCATTAGGAGATGAAGTTGTCCAAGTATGGTTGATGTAGGCCCAGAAGTATTCCATATACAAGCTTGACTATAAACATTAACCAAGTAATTGAAGGTTAAATGTAGGTGAAGGTAAAATAAAGGTCAGGGGTTATTGATGTACATCCCTATGAGAAAAAGTTATCCAAGTATGGTGTCTGTATGCACAATAGTATTCCATCTACAAGCTTGACTAAAAACCTTAACCAAGGTTGAGTAACTAGATGGCCGCGGCCTGCATGTCGCGCCTTGTGGCGCGGCATGGACACTAAAAAAAAAGATATAGTATAACGAAAAACTTTAACCAAAAAACTTAAGCAAAAACTTTAACCGGACACGCGTACGTACACGACAAAGTGCTGACTATATCGCGCTTTCCGCAAGCGGGCGCGAAAAAAACTTTAACCAAAAACTTCAAAGTAATTTGACCTTGACATTGGGCACAGGGGCCGCACGGGAGGGGGGTAGAATGAAAATATAGATGATGATAAATACCCATGTGAAATTTCAAGGTAATGGGCAAAGCAGTTGCAGAGATATAGTATAACGAAAAAATTTAACCAAAAAACTTAACCAAAAACTTTATCCAAAACGTTTTAACCAAAAAACTTAACCAAAAACTTCAAAGTAATTTGACCTTGACATTGGGCACAGGGGCCGCACGGGAGGGGGGTAGAATGAAAATATAGATGATGATAAACACCCATGTGAAGTTTTCAAGGTAATGGGCAAAGCAGTTGCAGAGATATAGTATAACGAAAAACTTTAACCAAAAACTTAACCAAAAACTTTAACCAAAAAACTTAACCAAAAAACTTAACCAAAAACTTTAACCAAAAAACTTAACCTTAACAAAAATTCAAAGTAATTTGACCTTGACATTGGGCACAGGGGCCGCACGGGAGGCGGGTAGAATGAAAATATAGATGATGATAAACACCCATGTGAAGTTTTCAAGGTAATGTGCAAAGCAGTTGCAGAGATATAGTATAACGAAAAACTTTAACCAAAAACTTAACCAAAAACTTTAACCAAAAAACTTAACCAAAAACTTTTAACCAAAAAGCTTAACCAAAAACTTCAAAGTAATTTGACCTTGACATTGGGCACAGGGGCCGCACGGGAGGGAGGTAGAATGAAAATATAGATAATGATAAACACCCATGTGAAGTTTTCAAGGTAATGTGCAAAGCAGTTGCAGAGATATAATATAACGAAAAACTTTAACCAAAAAACTTAACCAAAAACTTTAACAAAAAAACTTAACCAAATACTTCAAAGTAATTTGACCTTGACATTGGGCACAGGGGCCGCACGGGAGGGAGGTAGAATGAAAATATAGATAATGATAAACACCCATGTGAAGTTTTCAAGGTAATGTGCAAAGCAGTTGCAGAGATATAATATAACGAAAAACTTTAACCAAAAAACTTAACCAAAAACTTTAACAAAAAAACTTAACCAAATACTTCAAAGTAATTTGACCTTGACATTGAGCACAGGGGCCGCACGGGAGGGGGGTAGAATGAAAATATAGATGATGATAAACACCCATGTGAAGTTTTCAAGGTAATGGGCAAAGCAGTTGCAGAGATATAGTATAACGAAAAACTTTAACCAAAAAACTTAACCAAAAACTTTAACCAAAAAACTTTAACCAAAAACTTCAAAGTAATTTGACCTTGACCATTGGGCACAGGGGCCGCATGGGAGGTGGGTAGAATGAAAATATAGATGATGATAAACACCCATGTGAAGTTTCAAGGTAATGGGCAAAGCAGTTGCAGAGATATAGTATAACGAAAAACTTTAACCAAAAAACTTAACCAAAACCAAAAACTTTAACCAAAAAACTTAACCAAAAAACTTAACCAAAAACTTTAACCAAAGAACTTAACCAAAAAAACTTAACCAAAAACTTCAAAGTAATTTGACCTTGACATTGGGCACAGGGGCCGCACGGGAGGGGGGTAGAATGAAAATATAGACGATGATAAACACCCATGTGAAGTTTCAAGGTAATGGGCAAAGCAGTTGCAGAGATATAGTATAACGAAAAACATTAAGCAAAAACTTTAACCAAAAAACTTAACCAAAAACTTTAACCAAAGAACTTAACCAAAAACTTTAACGAAAAAGTTTAACCAAAAAACTTAACCAAACAACTTAACCAAAAACATTAACCAGACACACGTACGTACGTACGTACGCCAAAGTGCCGACTATATCGCGCTTTCCGCAAGCGGGCGCGACAAAAACCTTAACCAAGGGGAATTAACTAAGTAATTCAAGGTTAAATGTAGGTCAAGGTCAAATATAGGTCAGCGGTTGTTGATGTACATCATTAGGAGATGAAGTTGTCCAAGTATGGTTGGTGTAGGGCCAGGAGTATTCCATATACAAGCTTGACTAAAAACCTTAACCAAAGAGAATTAAGTAAGTAATTCAAGAGGAAATGTAGGTCAAGGTCAAATATAGATCAGGGGTTATTGATGTACATCACTATGACAAAGGGTTGTCCAAGTATGGTGTCTGTATGCACAATAGTATTCCATGTACAAGCTTGAGTAAAAAGCTTAACCAAGGTCAAGTAAAAACCTTAACCAAGGGGAATTAACTAAGTAATTCAAGGTTAAATGTAGGTCAAGGTCAAATATAGGTCAGGGGTTATTGATGTACATCACTAGGAGATGAAGTTGTCCAAGTATGGTTG
The DNA here is from genome assembly GCA_029237695.1 of Conchocele bisecta. Taxonomy (NCBI): domain Eukaryota; kingdom Metazoa; phylum Mollusca; class Bivalvia; order Lucinida; family Thyasiridae; genus Conchocele; species Conchocele bisecta. The sequence continues at coordinate 88,248,376 of CM055270.1, forward strand.
GTGTAGGGCCAGGAGTATTCTATCTACAAGCTTGACTAAAAACGTTAACCAAGTGGAATTAAGTAAGTAATTCAAGAGGAAATGTAGGTCAAGGTCAAATATAGATCAGGGGTTGTTGATGTACATCACTAGGAGATGAAGTTGTCCAAGTGTGGTGGGTGTAGGGCCAGTAGTATTCCATATAGAAGGTTGACTAAAAACCTTAACCAAAATGAATGAAGTAAGTAATTGAAGAGGAAATGTAGGTGAAGGTCAAATATAGATCAGGGGTTATTGATGTACATACCTATGAGAAAAGGTTGCCGAAGAAGTATGGTGTCTGATGATAACAATAGTATTCAATGTACAAGCTTGAAAATAAAAACTTAACCAAGGTTGACTAAAAACCTTAACCAAGGGGAATTAAGTAAGTAATTCAAGAGGAAATGTAGGTCAAGGTCAAATATGGATGATTAGTGCATCATAAGGAGATGAAGTTGTCCAAGTATGGTGGGTGTAGGGCCAGTAGTATTGCATATACAAGCTTGACTAAAAACCTTAACCAAGGTTGACTAAAAACCTTAACCAAGGGGAATTAACCAAGTAATTCAAGAGGAAATGTAGGTCAAGGTCAAATATAGATGAGGGGTTATTGATGTACATCACTAGGAGATGAAGTTGTCCAAGTATGGTGGGTGTAGGGCCAGTAGTATTCCATATACAAGCTTGATTAAAAACCTTAACCAAGGCGTGACGGTGACGCCGACGCCGACGCCGACGCCGGGGTGACAACATAAGCTCTACTTATTCTTCGAATAGTCGAGCTAAAAATCAACCTTGACCCTCAAAATAGAGCCAAAATAGGCCCAAAATAGTGCAGTTGATCGACGGCCGTGTCTTGTAAATATCGTAAATATCGCACAATATCGTAAATTCAATAACATATAAAGCTTACCTTCGTCTATTTCCAGCGCCGGTAGCTACCATTTACGGTTCTTGTAACATTATTATATGTTTTAATATACTAGTAATGCTTCAATATCCATCAAACTTCGTCACACTATCCATTGAACACACATGTGTAGATACAGTTTCACAACTACGTAAAGTGACACGCGGTGTTTACACGGGAATGCACGATATACTACGGGTAACTTACAATTCCGACACACCTGGTTTTGAGTACATAACTCTAATTCAATTTCATTACACTGCATTGCATAAGCGTTGTGACGTTGTAGTCTTTACAAATGTGCGCTTGAAGCGTTCTTTGTTTTCTTTCTACTTCATGGAAAGTGACCTAAGCATTTTGCTAATCCACACTTCATTAGGTAAGTTTATGTTAATAGTGTTGTGTCATATTGTAGAATTGTCCCTCAGTAACAATATAGCAAAGTATAAACTTCAACGCCCTGCATGCTTCTTCTATATGTTAGTGCGTGAAATGTAACTGTAGTCACACGAATATGTAAGTTACTAACTTTAGAGTTATCCCAATTTTACGACATCATATTGTCGTAAAATTACCGGTTGTCTTTGCCATAAATGTTTGTGTTATAAGGTATATTTGTACATGTTAAAGTGTACAGATACATGTATTGATATGGCTATGTTTGGTATGTGTACGTGGTAGAGATAATGCATTTTTGGTTTATTAAATAATTACATATTATGAAGTGTGACGTAAGTTTTGAATATCCATATAAAAAAATGCTATTACACAACGTTTATCGTTGAACGTCGATAGCTATTTATCCCGTCAACACAGTGCGTATGTGCCGTGAAACACGATGCCGTGAAACATTGTTGATATCCTGTCAATACGACCTAATCACTGAGTATGAATATGTGCGGTGGCTGGGATTATCCTTTTTGCATTTTAAAGCCATTTGTAGGTGTTGACGGGATAAATAGAATAGTAGGTTAGTGCCGTGAATGGGGAAAATATCTGGCGCGGCTCGGAAACGGGATGTGCTCGGTAGAGCCTCGCCCATCCCGTTTCCTAAGCCTTGTCATATATTTGTTCCCATTCACGGCACTAACCTACTATTCTCTATATAGACACGCCATGTGATTTTGTACCCAAGAACATCTGCGATTTTTCATGTAAACTATTTACAGAAACTGTGATATTTTCTGTAAATGACGTCGAAAGTTGACGACAATTTCATACCAAATCACATAGCTGGTCTCAATTATAGCTCACTAATATGCTGAGAATGTTTCTTATAAAACGGCAACGTTTCATAAGGCAAAAAAAAAATGTTTGTTTCCGCTAACACCTGGAAAAAAAATAGGGTAGGTAGGTTGACGAAACTTTTTTTTCTCGAATTCTTTTTTCCATTCACGACACTCTTTTTGTGCTGGATATGTTAACCCTTACTACACTGAATTAAATGTTGTCGTCTGCTGGAAATGTTTTATTTTCAATATTTCTCGACAAAAACTTGGTTTTGACAGCACATGAGAATAGTCTCCAGTGGAGACGATTCTCATATGCTGTCAAAAACCAGTTTTTTGCTAAGAATTAAAGCAAAAATGAATATCAGCAGACGGCAATATTCCGTCAACAGCATAGGAAGGGTTAACCCACTATGGGTTAGTGAAAATATACTGTTTTTATCAAAAATATTACCGATATGACGAAAAACGATATACCGATATGACGATATGCGGGAAAAAATCGGGTCGTTCGGGTTAGTGGAAACAAACAATTTTCTTTTTTACACCTAACTCACTTCCAGAATTGATTTGAAAGCGCTCTCTGTACTCCAATGTATTCCAAATATGCCTGCGACGAGCGTAGACGCAGATCGGGCCTGCGCACTAGCCTACATAGATTACACACTATGCACACCGGTGGCAGATACTTAGGACCGTTACCAATCAAAACGACTGTGAATGTCCACCATGGCTACGATGGGCATCCAACAACGTTGAGTTTCACCTGACGTGTCATATATTTGAAAACAAGAGTTTAATTGTTCACCGCTAGGGGCGGGGTTGTTATGCGTTATGACATACGTCGCCATATCCCACCAGGTAAAACCAGCGCGGCTATTTTAATTAACCAGAACCAATTACACACCGTGGTCGAATGCCTGCGGGTTGGTCGTGTACAGTGAAACCTCTCTAAACCGCTTAGAGAGGTTTCACTGTAAATATGTAGCCTATTTCACCAACATTGTAAAGTATACTTTTCTAGCAAAGTATACTTTGAATGAGTAATCATTTATTTTTCCTGAAGTGCATTATTTCATATAGAACTAACGACTGCATATATTTGATGATTACAAGTATGGAGAATTATTATACTGAATGTACATTGTATTACATTATCACAGCCAAAATGGCTGTGATAATGTAATAAATTCAGTATAATAAAAATTAATCAATGTATCCTAAAATTGAAGATTTCTCCCTCAAAGTATACTTTGCTAGAAAAGTATACTTTTCAATGTTGGTGAAATCGGCTACAGGGGTAGGTTGTTGGTCGGACGAACATGACGGCGTAAATTAACGGTAGGGATTCCTCCTTATAGGAATTAGGTACGTTTTTATCTTTGGCTCTTTTGTTACCTGGGAGTTGAATTGGGATATTGCCCATTATAACAGTGGTAAGATTGTTACTGATACTACTTTTAGGAGGGACCAAGTGATTCTGGTGTGGCGAGGACCTGGCATCATATCAGGATTATTCTGATTTGAAGGCTGAATGTATAGTTTTTTATTGTAAATATTCAGTTCTGATTTTGGGACCCCCCCCCCCCCCCCCACACCCATATGTACATGTACTTGAACATGTGCATGTACATGTACTTGTACAGGCAATATATGGGATTTAGTATTAAACCCATTGACCTGGCCTTAAATGACATGACCGTAACTGTTGATAGGCTGCTAAACCCCGTGAAGTTATATGTATGCAAGGTCAATGAACCAGATGCAGCATGTACTCTCGGTAAAATATTCATATTTGATGGGTTCAAACTACTGTCCGTTTCACGAAACCTGCCCAAATTGTACGGCTATATAAACAATGCAAAAACAGTATTTTTTTCGATAATATTAAATTTTATCAAATTTCGTGAAATTTGGTCAAATTTTGATTTTATTACGAAAAAATTATTTGTCTATGGGAATTTACCATGGGGGAAAAGGAGCTAGAGGAACTTTGGGAGCAATCAGAAAACGAAGATTTTTGGAAATTGACCCCGAACCCTGGCTAGATAGCTTGGAAATTATCTAACTAAGAAAACAAAAGTTAAATTTTGAAAATCGGTCCAGTATTTCTGAAATTCAAAACATTTCCCCATATTAAATCCCCATAGACATCTTTACTCTGTCAAGATGTCTATGGGGATTTAGCATGGAGAAATTATTTTTTCGCAATAAAATCAATATTTGGCAAAATTTCACGAAATAAAAAGAAGACTCGTTCTTAAATTTTCCTTTAATTTAATATTATCGAAAATAATTTTGTTTTTGAATTGTTTATATAGCCGTAACATTTGGGCAGCTTTCGTGAAACATACAGTAGTATACAATTGCGTGTAGAATTATAATGCATTCAGCTTTAATATGGCAGAGACAATCAAAATGGCCGAGAATATGTTGCTTTATTCGCACAAATATAATTTTCATCCCGTTTAAGTGGCATCCCCAGCAATAAACAATACTTGTACACATGTCAACTGATGTATAAAATACAAGACAAACACTTGTGTCTAATTTATTTCAAATTTAGAGATCTACAAATTCAAAATGGCCGCCACAATGCATACATAAATGTTAAAGAAATTGATTTTCTATATACATTGTATTTGTTTCAATCAATCGCAACAAGACTTGTAACTGTTTTACGAACGTATCAAGTGTGCCATTTCGCAGTTTATTAGCAGTAGCCGATTTCATCAACAGTACAAAGTATACTTTACTAGTAAAGTATACTTTGAGGGAGTAATCATTTATTTTTCCTGAAATACATTATTTCATATAGAACTAACAAATGCATATATTTCATGATTAAAAGTATGCAGAATTATTATACTGAATTTATTACAATATCACAGCCAAATTGGCTGTGATAATGTAATAAATTCAGTATAATAAAAATTAATAAATTTATCATAAAATTGAAAAATTTCTCCCTCAAAGTATACTTTGCTACTAAAGTATACTTTGCAATGTTGGTGAAATAGGCTACTAATCCTTTGCATACAATGAGTTTTCAAAATTGATTTCCCAGAGGTATGTTAATATATAGTATATGGCATACGTACGGAGCCCGCAGGGGACATGAATATTTGTATTACTTTGTTCCCACGAAATAACAATTCGCTCCCTCAATTTAACAATTCGAATTAACCCTCGAATTAACAATTCGTTCCCACGATATAACATTTCTTTCCCTCGAATTAACAATTCGTTCCCATGAAATGACAATTTGTTCCATCAATTTAACAATTCGTTCCCTCGAATTAACAATTCGTTCCCACGATATAACAATTCGTTCCCTCGAATTAACAATTCGTTCCCACGATATAACAATTCGTTCCCACTAATTAACAATTCGTTCCCGTGGGAACAAATTGTTATTTCGTGGGAACGAATTGTTAAATTGAGGAAAAGAATTGTTAATTCGTGGGAACTAATTGTTAAATTGAAGGAACGAATTTTTATTTCGTGAAAACGAATTATAAAAAAAAATAAATTCTACGTCCCCTGTGGGGGGCTCCGTACAGTACCGCTATTGTGGCACAAATTCGGGAATGGACTGATGAGTCGGCCAGTCGAAATCCACGAAAACATACACGTTGTATCTTACTTCACAATTATACAGAACTATAGAAATGTTCCATATGTTCGACCATCAGCAAGGTCAGATTCAGAATTATGCACCTGCAAGAAATGTAAGGATTCCGCAGCCATGTATGTTGTAAAACACAAGTAAATTAAGTATTCCCCAGCCATGTATATTGTAAAACACAAGTAAATTAAGTATTCCCCAGCCATGTGTATTATAAAACACAAGTAAATTAAGTATTCCCCAGCCATGTATATTGTAAAACACAAGTAAATTAAGTATTCCCCAGCCATGTGTATTATAAAACACAAGTAAATTAAGTATTCCCCAGCCATGTGTATTATAAAACACAAGTAAATTAAGTATTCCCCAGCCATGTATATTGTAAAACACAAGTAAATTAAGTATTCCCCAGCCATGTGTATTATAATACACAAGTAAATGCCATGTGTATTATAAAACACAAGTAAATTAAGTATTCCCCAGCCATGTGTATTATAAAACGTTATTATCGCACTATATGTGACAAATATATTGATAATTGTACAATCACAATTCACCATGACTAGTACAGAGATACTAGAACAAATAATGCATTCTTTGTCACAGTTTGAATGCATCAAGTCAGCCTTCATGTAACCAGTATATGTAGAGTGCAGTGTAGCAGCTGTAAAGTCTCCCCTCAGGTTCTTCTAGTTATAGAGAATAGTAGGTTAGTGCCGTGAATGGGAAAACATATCCGGCAAGGCTCAAGAATTTCTTTATTTCTCATCAGAAGTATATGTTGTGACCACTCATTTGAACCGTCTCGTCGAGACGGTTCAAATGAGTGGTCACAACATATACTTTGGTTCAGAAATAATGAAAATAGATAGAGAATAGTAGGTTAGTGCCGTGAATGGGAAAAAATATCTGGCAATGCTCAGGAAACGGGATGGGCGAGGCTCTACCGAGCACATCCCGTTTCCGTGCCGCGCCAGATATTTTTTCCCATTCACGGCACTAACCTACTATTCTATTTATCCCGTCCACACCTACAAATGGTTGTAAAATGCGAAAATTGTATTGACTGGATATCAAAAATGTTTCACGGCACCGTGTTTCACGGCATATACGCACTGTGTTGACGGGATAAATGTTATTATTTCCCTATGCTTGGACATTACCTTCACGTCGACATGTGCACATTTCGCATGTGTATTTGTAATACATGTTTCGGTACTGGGAGGGGATGGATTGTGGCCTAGTCCAATCCGGAGGTGGTGGGTTCATACCTCGCCTAGGGCATCAACAAATACTTTCACAGTATTTCCATCCCACTGGTCTGTCGGATGAGACTTTAAACTGTGGTCCCGTCTCTATATGACCTTAGCTGTTGCTGGGACGTTAAAGCCTTTCACTTTCACGTTTCCGTACTGGGAGGAGTTTGTGTTATGGTTATGTACTGTGACGATATGAGTGCAGTCCTCGATACAAATGTACATGTCACATACATTGGCGATAAAAAATTACAATTTTCGAAAAAAAAAAAAATGATTTTCTTTTTCGAAAATTGTAATTTTTTATCGCCAACATACAAATACGTTTACAACGAACATATACACGCGTATGTTCACTGTTTGTAAACAAGCCAAGCTGGTGTAGCCCATAAATTAACTATTCATGTGGGTTTCCAAAACTTTTTCTTTTGTTTGGTTTGCAGTTCCCCAAGCAACTGGGCGTATCATAACCACGAAATGCGTTGAAACATATTCATGCACACGCCTGCCTCTCTACTATGGTGTTATGCAGAACTCCAGATAAGCTGCGTATTTGCATAAATACCCAATTCAAATTTCCAAAAACCCAATTGAAATCAGAAGTAGCGAGTATCAAAAAGCAATTACAATTTTGTTGTACATTTATCATGCTGCAGAAAACAATAAACCGACAACAAATTAGCATATATTTCTTGTTTTCCATGAAAACACATCTTGGTATTTCATGCCAAGACATGTTTTCATTTCGAAACAAGCTATTCAATAATTTTGAAATACCCAATTGCATCAGAAATGATGGAGTGAAAATACCCGATTACTAATTCCTTATCTGGAGCCGTGGGGGCTGTTTCACTAAACTTCGTACGACTAAAATGTTCATAAGTGCAAAAGTATGATAGTCTATAAATTTCACATTAACACTATTTTCTTGTAAACAATTATTGGATTTACATTTATTGAGCATAGGCTGCATATCAAGGGTTCAGCGCAATACGGTCGTAACTCACTTTTCAAAATGTATTTTTTTGCATTTTCTAGTGTATTTTCTAGTAATACAGCATGTGTAAAAAGATTAGAATTGAATTCCAAACATTTAAGGCTATAAATGGTCATGTGGCATAAGGTCGTAACTCAAAATCGCCAAATAATCTCAGCGCAACACAATCGTAACTCAAATTACATGTGCAACATATTTGTGCTGCATTTTAAACAGAATTGTAATGGATCTTTTGTGCAGTTTTGGACTATAAATAATTGTGGACTTGTATTTAGTAAAAATATGATATTACATTGTATATAAAAAATATTTAAACATTTAAAAACAATTGCAAGTTTGGAGAAAAAATATAATCTCGGAATGCAAAAACAATTTCAGCGCAATACGGTCGTAACTCCAGTTATTTGTACAACAGTTTTGTGCTGCACTTTATACAATATTGTTGTAGCTATGCAATGATATTTTGATATATAAATAAAGATCAAGGTGTAGTTTGTCAGAAAATAATATTACATTTCAAATTGACCTTTTTTTTATTAAAAAATATGAGATTGAAAATAATGTATAACTGACAAAAGTTCAGCGCAATACGGTCGGAAAAAAAAGATATTCACTTATTTTTTCTTGGCATTTTCCATTTTATTTTACATTAATAAACATGACGCCATGAGCACATGTAATATAAATTAATTTCAATATTTAATGCTAAAAATTATTATGCTGCATATAGTTGTGACATTTAAAAATACTTATACAAATTAAAAAATGTTTCACTGACAAAGCCAAATAAGTTCAGCCAAAATTTTTTAATTTTTTAATTTTTTTTAAATTTAATTTAATTGTTCAATATAAATTGCAAATAAAGGGGGAAATGAGTGGTACTGTATATAGTTGAAAATGAGGTTGACCTCATGGTCAGGTAAATAGATTTAAACATTATTTTGATAATCTTAAATGCAATCTGAAAGGATTATGCCTAGAACGGAAGCTGTATGTACATGTACCGTATTTATGAAAATGTGTATTAATTACATTTTTGTTCAAATTGTCACATTCAATTCTGTGACTTGTTTATAATCTCAGGCAGTATTATGTTAGTGTGTGTATCTTCTAATAGATACTTCCAATTCAATTGGAGGAGACTGTCACATTGTAAGTAAAAAAGAAATCACTTAATTGTGTCACCGGTAGGTGTGATTTCACTGGCCGTAGCTGCACTGACAGTTTCCTGCCAACGTTTTACCAGGTCCTGTGCTGCCCATACAATAGAACTGTCATATTTTCTAATAAATCTTTACTTATAGAGATCAGACATTCATGAATGAATTAAGTCACTCACTTAAACATGATTAAAATAGTCTGCGTTGTTTGTTTCAGATCCATATTTTATGATTTCACAGCCTATTTCGCTTTTAAAGGTTATTTTTTCGTCATATCTCTTGAACAATGAACATAAGACAGCCATTATTATAATATCAACGCATATATTATATGGTCATACATGGTGTTGTAAACATAAGAATGCAATGCTACAGAGTACCTGAATTATGTGAGTAGTTTGGCGTGGAAGTCTAAAATTACTAGACTTAAGTATGTGCCAGTGACTTTATTATGGTCTTGTAAAGCAGCTAATTCCGTATTGTAGAATCGTTGACTGATGACATCATGAAAAACCATTGTTAATTCAAACATGGCACAAGTTACACATGATGCAGATCACATGAATGGATATTTGAAATACATACACCCTTAATTTCTAAAATTTATTATGTTTCATAAATTAGTGTAGTTGACTATTACATTGTTTTATTAGACACTTTGTACTAATCTATAATTTCTAGTGACAGAAATCATGGAAAATATATCTTCAATACACAATAATGTAAAAATGATAATAATTTAATTCCAATATTCAAAGCTAAACATGGTTGTGTCATTTAAAATTATTAGTAGTTAAAAGCGAGAAAGTCAAATAATTTCTGACGTAACTTGAGATAAAATTGTATTTTTCCAAAACTAATCTGTAATTTTTAAGCTTGGAGTAAATAATAATGCATGCATTTTTATAAATTGGTTAAAGGCACTAGGTATCAGATATGCACAGAAAAGGATTCATAAAAAATTATCATCAAATGATATGGTGTAATTGGTAAACGTTATGTGCAGTACATCACATGAAAAACAACATATTGAGTATCTGAAACATCATCTGAGACACAGTACCTTTAATAACTGTACATATTATTACTGATGATGGGTGTCTGTTAACCCCAGGAATGGCTCAATATAATTAAATAGTGTGTCAGTAGTTTCAAGTTGAAATAAAAAAATACTTTTGATTTCAATAACAGAACAGCCCATTATCAATTATTTTTTACAATATCTTTATGACAATTAAATATGTAAATGTAGGTCAAGGTCATGACCCTAATGGTAATGTAATTATGTAAAGTGTATATCTGCAGCGCATAAATAAACAGTACTAGTTGCATCTGTGTATGTACGGATATTAGTGAAAAACTTTAAATTAAGACATGTACACGACACATGCTTCAATTAGCTAATAAAGTTGACCACTGAAGGTCAAGGTCATGACCTTGATGATAAAAGCATGTTATGCTCAGAAAAGAAAATACATCAAGGATAGTTTCATTCATTGCAAGTAAATTCTTGAAGCTGAAATAAAAATATCAAGTTTTACAACAGATTTTTAAAAATGTATTCAGAGTTAACACCGTATTGCGCTGAACTAATGCAGCATTTTGGCTGTGATTTTCAGCGCAATACGGTCGTAACTCAAATATTTGCTAATATCACTTTTTTATTTAATTTCATTTTTTTTCATAAGGTTATTTATTTTTCATATGTGTTATTACAGAATACATGTATAAGTGAAAATGGTACATAACTGAGTGTAATTGCTAGTTTTAGAAATATTTTTGGCTCTCCTGAACATTTTACAAAAAGTGAGTTAGGACCGTATTGCGCTGAACCATCGATATGCAGTCTATGCTCAATAAATGTAAATCCATAAATTGTCATTTACAGACGATCTTAAATTTGCACTTACGAACATTTTAGTCTTAAGAAGTTTAATGAAACGGCCCCCTGGTTATGGCTGATTTACGAAGATGTTTGCGATTTATTATTTACTTCTTCACCAATGGCACCAATATTACAGTATCTGGAGAATATATGTGTCAACCATGTGCTGACATACATGGGTTATGCATTTCGGCCGAACATAAAGTAAGACATATATAAGCTACTGTATGGGTATCATCAACATGTATCCATTGCTCCAGTTAAGGTGCGTAATTGGACCAAATTTTCCGGGTATTCTTCTTATTTCTTCACGAAAATTGGCAAGTTGGGATTGCTTTAGAATCGTCTCATCGAGACGATTCTAAAGCACTCCCAACTTGCCAATTTTGGCGAAGAAATAAGGAAAATCTCCCCAAAGTTGATCAAATTACGCACCTTAACTGGAGCTCTGAATGATGCATCAGGTACTCTCAATATCTGTGTCCGTCTAATAGCTTAATGGCAATTAGCTAATAGTATTAGCGTATGAGTCGACAGCGTTAATTCTAGTAGTTCGTAAGTAAGTAAGTAAGTAATTTGTTTATTATAGTGACATGTGTAAACGTACACGAATAGATATAACATTGATAATCATACTAATTACACCCGGCCCATTCGTATGTAAGACTGTTGTCTAGTATTTTGCCTAAATCCTGCTAAAATAATTAAAGTTCTTAATTGGTTTACACTTCACTACATTTTAGGAGGGTGTATCATTGTACGTATGCGTATGTTAATGACCAATGCGTGTGCCTACATATTTAGCAACAATGAAGCAAAGCATGTACAACGTGATTAGTCACGTTCGTTCGTTCGTTGTGAGCATTTGATGGGTAAATTAACGATCGGGATCGGGTTTCTTCCAGATCTACACAACCCGGTAGTTATTTTACGAATGATGTAACTAGATTTACACAGCATGATAGTTGTTTTACAAATGATGTAAGTAGATTTACACAACCTGATTGTTGTTTTACAAATGATGACAATGCTACAATGTAACCATATCTAACCGGACTTTGTGGATAAGTTGATACCATAGGAAACTACGAACTAGCAGTGGTGGGTGGTAGGTGGGAGCATGTGATGGGTAATTTAACGATCGGGGTTCATCCTTACCGGAATCCCGACTGGAGACCTGTAGCCTATTTCATCAACATTGCAAAGTATACTTTACTAGCAAAGTATACTTTGAGGGAGAAATTTTCAATTTTATGATAAATTTATTAATTTTTATTATACTGAATTTATTACATTATCACAGCCATTTTGGCTGTGATAATGTAATCAATTCAGTATAATAATTCTGCATACTTTTAATCATGAAATATATGCATTTGTTAGTTCTATATGAAATAATGCATTTCAGGAAAAATAAAGGATTACTCCCTCAAAGTATACTTTGCTAGTAAAGTATACTTTGCAATGTTGATGAAATAGGCTACTGGTTTGGCCCTCACAGACGTCTTTGGTATTGTGTATGTGACAGTTGAATCTGGTTATACCCCTAATGTGAGTATTACGATTATTCCTAATCCTATTTTAGGGGAAGGGGCCAAGTGACTTTGGTGTGGTATGGACCTGGCACCAGGTCAGGTTATTCTAATTTCAAGGTTGAATATATTTTTTCTCGATGTAAATATTCTGTTCTGATTTTGGGATCCCCCACCCCAATGCAGCAGGTTAAAACGGGATCGAACCCATTTGCCCGGCCTTACATGACCTTAGCTGTTGATAGGCCGTTAAATACCAATAAGCAAACAAACAAACAAACGAAATGGCAGTAACGCTGGGATCTTTATTTCCTACAGATGGAACATTGTTACAAATACATCACTGAAGGAAAAGACAAAGATAAAAAGAGTGGGTAAAACGCAACCAGTGATATTCTTCATTCATGCTACCACGAGCATCCGCAACGTATCTATACATCTTCTTGTGTCGCATGCAGATACAAGGTGCATGATCACGTGGTTAAAATAGCAACAACGTCGCCCACTCCAAAGTAGGTATTATTTGATATTTTCCTTAATATGCAATGGATTTTGCTGAAATATGGCGCAGCAAACGCGTCTTCATCAGATGCATTTGGTGGTCCAGGTTTTGCACAGTTTGGCACAGACTTATGTCGTTTTTACAAAGAATCGATTTCCGTGTCAGAGACACGGCAATCGATTCTTCGTAAACACGACAGAAGTTTGTACGAAAATACAGAGACCACCAAATGCAGACTAACAAGACGCGTTTGATGCGCCATATTTCATCAAAATCCGTTACGTAATAAGGACAATATAAAATAATACATACTTTCAATCGGATGGATTCTGGAAGTTTCAGTACTTTTTGTTGTTGTTAGTATCATACACCTTGAGATACCAAAGCTCAATATACTGAATACATTGGGCAGCATCCACTTGACTCATTGGCGGATAGTTCACAGGGTCTTGTTATTGTATATAAAACTTCAGCTAATCTTATTAGCCCTGATATAGTCGCTGATTGGCATGAAGAAGCTGATACACAAACCTCACTTCACGTCCTAGATACCACTTTCCAAATTTAATCAGTTCAGGATATTATAGGAATTAATGGCCTTTTTGTGGAATTTATCGGGGTATAGACTTGGAAAAGTCGCGGGAATACTGGACGAAGGCCGGAAGGGAGGCCTTCGTCCAGTATTCCCGCGACTTTTCCAAGTTTATACCCCGATAAATTCCACAAAAAGGCCATTCATTCCTTATAATTCCAGCATTTGAAATAAATTCATCAAGAAAATGTGTTTATTTTCCATTTTCTTAAGAATTATTTATCACGGTTACGGAAAGTAGTTCGGCGTGGGAGTTTACTGGGATATACATTTTGAACAGAGACTTGCTACGGGCCAATCAAATGTTAGGGAATTGTGTAAATATGTTTGTGCTGGAATTATATTTGTTTGGTCACCTGACATGGATTTCTTCCTCTTACTACTGGATTCGGTAGCCACTACATATATCGCAAGTCAGTTGACATTGATAACCGGCAGAATGAAATTCTTCAGAATAATCGATGTGCATGACCGGGGTGCTGAGTTATGGTCCGAAAAAAAACGAAGGGTTTGGTTCGCTTGCACACTTTCACAGGCGCCGATTGGGGAGGAACGTTTTTAACATCTCCAAGAAGGCATGGATTGTAAGATAACTCGCTCTCGAAGATGATGATGACATGGTCAGTGTATTTCAGAAGCTTGGAAATAGATCTAATCATGACGATATAGACATAGCGAGCTTGCAGATGTTTGTTTGTGTTGTATATTCGCCCCAGAGTACCTGAAAAACAGTACAAGGATTGAGATGGGATTTAGAACAAAAAAACACCTTGAAAGTGAGAAACTTCCACATACTTTTGGAACTCTCAAGCCACGTATACGGAGAGACAACTTCATCTCAATGAGAGACAAATCCACAGCGTCCAAGCCTTGATGCTTATGGGTGGGAAGTTTGCGCGATTAGGAAGCCGACACCCGCTAAATGTATTTCTTTCTATTTGTATTTCTTTCGCTATACCCCCTCGCGAGGACTGTTAGCAGGCTGCGCGTCAGGTCTTAGTAAAGCTGCCCTATCAGCTGTTTTAGAACGTGCAAAGCGTAGATGTCAGGGTTCCTGTAGCGGAAAGAGAAACTGTTCATGTACAGCACCTGTGCAAATGCACAGACTGAGATAATGTTGATGAATTCAGAATACACGATAATGACGACTTACAGATGCGTGTAAGGCCAGAAAAATACTTTGGTTCTAAGACACGGGGTTTGCGGAAGGTGACGCGGGAGGGTGGAATTTTTAAATAATTTATTCTTGTTTGAGATGTTAGATTCTGATTTTGTTCAAGTCGCCAGATGCATATATGTTCTATAAAGTTACCATTACCTCTTTAGACGTGATTGGATATTTCATTCATTTGCATGGTACTGTTTTTTATTAGCTCACCTGAGCGAAGGTCATGTGAGCTATTGTTACCGCAATGTGTCCGTCGTCCGTCCGTCCGTCGTCCGTCCGTGAACATTTTAAAACGTCTTCTCCTCGGTAACCATTGGGCCTATAGTCACCAAACTTTATGGTCATGGTCCTTATGTAGGGGGATTACAAAATTGTTAAACTGACGTCATTACGTAATACAAGATGGCCGCCGTCTAAAAATAGCACACATTCTTCAAAAATCTTCTCAAGAACCGCCAACCGGATTTCGAGAAAACTTGGTAGGAATGATCGATGTACAATACTCTTTCAAAGTTGTTAAAATGGTGACCCCGGGGTCAAAAATGGGCGTCAACGAGGCGATCACTGGTGCATTTTTTGTCGAAATCGGATGGTTATGTCATCCAAGATGGCCGCCGAAAGGTCAAAAGGTCGTTATTTTATTAGAGATTTCAAAATTCTTCTTCACATGAACCGCTTGGCCCATGGTAGCCAAACTTAAAATGTATGGTCCATGGGTGAAGCCTTTTCAGATTTGTTAAAACGGAGGTCGTCGCTAATCCAAGGTGGCCGCCGTCTACAAATAGCACAAATTCGTATTAAAATCTTCTTCTCATGAACCGCCAGCTGGATTTAAACGAAACTTGGTAGGAATGATCGACGTAGAATTCTCTTTCAAAGGTGTTAAAATGGTGACCCCGGGGTCAAAAATGGGCGTGGTCCGTGGGGTCAAATTTTATTGTTGACCAAATATGCTCATGTCATGTATCAAATTGGAGGTATCGATGAGGCGATTGCTCTGGTGCAATATTTGTCGGAATCGGATGATTATGTCATCCATGATGGCCTCAAAAAGGTCCATTTATTCGAGATTTTGAACGTCTTTTTCTCAGGAACCACATGGTCGATGCTGGCCAAACTTCATAGTAAGTTAAGATCCTTGGGTGAAGCATGTTCAGATTTGGTAAAATGAGTCATCGCTTAATCCAAGATGACCGCCATCTAAAAATAGCACCATTTTTTTAAAACACATATGACGATAAAATGCTCGATGCACAGGAAGTTTTCTGTCGCGGCGATATGTGAGAACCAAAGTACATTTGTATGGCCTAATTGTGTTAATCCAGATGATTCTCGCCGACGGAAATATGTCACAGAAGCAGATTGTCAAATGACAGTACCATCAACTGCCCTCGTGTAACAAATAACAATGGATATACATGTATATGTGCATTATGGTTTTCATCTTGCTGAATCACTAATGAATCCATTTAAAGAAAAACAAATTGAATCACACCTTATTTTGTACGTACCTGTCTAAATCTATATTTTTCTTCGTACATTTCACGTTGGCAACGCGACACTATTAGTTAAGGTATGCCAGTGTGGCAGGGACATTGTTTTTGTTTTAAGGAAAACAAATCAGAACAGACATTAATATTATCATTGATTTATTAATGATACTCCCCGCAACGAGTTGTGGGGGTATACTGGTGTCAGGTTTTCCGTCCGTCCGTCCGTCCGTCCGTCCGTCCGTGCGTGCGTGCGTGCGTGCGTGCGTGCGTCCGTCCGTCACTAAACTTAACATCTGAGAAATATGTTATAACTTATATTTACTTCATCTAAAATGCTTAATATTTCATTCCTATTTGCATTCCTATGCTATTCACTACCATGCTGTGCCAAATCCACGACCTTCCAGCCCCCGCTGATCCCAAGGTCAAGGTCAAATACCTGGTCTCTTTACAAAACTTACAAAACTTAACATCAGAGAAATAAGTTATAACTTCTATTTCCTTCATTGAAAATTCTTAATATTTCACTCGTGCATTCTTCTAAGGTTGTACTATCATGCTGTTAAAAATCCACGACCGTCCAGCCCCCTCTGATCCCAAGGTCAAGGTCACATACTTAGTCTCTTTACAAAACTTAACATCAGAGAAATATGTTATAACTTCTTATCGAAAATTCTTAATATTTCATGCATGCATTCCTCTAAGGCTCTACTATCATGCTATGACAAATCCCCGCTGAGCTCGAGGTCAAGGTCACATACTTAGTCTCTCTTTGTGGGTGGTAGGTGGGAGCATGCGATGGGTAATTTAACGATCGGGGTTCATCCTTACTGGAATTCCGACTGGAGACCTGGTTTGGCCCTCACATACGTCTTTGGCATTTTGTTTGCGACAGTTGAATCTGGTTATACCCCTTATGTGAGTATTGCGATTATTCGTAATCTTATTCCAGGGGAAGGGGCCAAGTGACTTGGTGTGGTATGGACCTGGCACCAGGTCAGGTTATTCTAATTTCAGGTCTGAATATATGTTTTCTCGATGTAAATATTCCGTTCTGATTTTGGGATTTTTCCCCCAATGCAGCAGGTTAAAACGGGATTGAACCCATTTGCCCGGCCTTACATGACCTTAGGTGTTGATAGGCCGTTAAACACCAATAAACAAACAAACAAAACTTAGTCTCTTTATAAAACTTAACATCAGAGAAATCGGTTATAACTTCTATTTCCTTGCTCGGATCTACTTCACATTTCACACACGCATTGCTCCAATGGACCTCTACCACCATGTGACAAATTCACATTCGTGCCGCCCCCGTTAAGCCCAAAGTCAAGGTCACAAGCCCACACACTTGGCATTATGTTTACATATTTAGGGATACCTGTGCCCACCATTATTCCGTAAGCCTCGCTTACTGACCAATCTAGTTGTTAATAATAAGCTGTTAATAATAAGACAAAAATACAAGTTTTACTGTCCATACCTCACTGATATTTCACATAGAACACGCGAAACTGTTAGTTAAGGTATGCAAGTGTGGCAGGGATATTTTCGCCGACACTGTTTTTTTTAACAGAAATTAATCTTATCATTGCTTTAATAATGTTTAATAATAGGATATTTGGAGAAGACAATCATACTATTTGTACTGCCCATACCTCACGGATATCACGCTTTTATGTGTATAATAGTTCAACACTGGGGGGGGGGGGGGGGGGGGGGGGCGGGGGGGATTTCGCAGGCCCCGTAAAATGAAAATTGTCACCCTAGTTTTTCTGAAGCCAAGACAATTTCCTTTTTCTCATATTTCTTATTGACAGCATAAATCTGTTCGTTACTGTATGAAAGTACATGTATGGCACACATATTTTTGCGACATCGTTTTTTTCTCTTATTTTTATGTTTAAAGCAAAAGAACAAAAAATAATCTTTAATATCATTGCTTTATTATTTTTGTTTAACTATAATGTATTTCAAGAAGACAAAACATACAAGTTTTACTACCCATAGCTAACCGAATCACGCTTTAATGTATATACGAGTTCAGCAGTGGGCGTGGATTTTTCGTGGGCCCGAACAAACTGCAAACATGAAAAGTAAAATCGCCTGCTATGTGTACTTTGATGATCGGGGTTCATCCTTACCGGAATCCCGACGGGAGACTTGGTTTGGCCTTCAAGGACGTCTTTGGCATTTTGTTATGTGATAGTTGAATCTGGCTATACCTCTTATGTAAGTATTACGATTATTCGTAATCTTATTACGTTTTAGGAGAAGGGGCCACGTGACTTTAGTGTAGTATGGACCTTGCACCAGGTCTGGTTATTCTAATTTCAGGGTTGAATATATTTGTTTCGATGTAAATATTCCGTTCTGATTTTGGTATTTCTCCCCAATGCTGCGGGTTAAATACGGGATCGAACCCGTTGGCCCTGCCTTAAATGACCTTAGCTGTTGATAGGCTGTTAAACAACAATACTTAATCAATCAAGTTGCAAATTCGATACCGCCTTGTTTCATAATAATCGGTCAGGTTGCAAAAATGTTAATTATATACACCCTCGTGTTCACAGAGCGTTACAAATTCATTACGCACGTTGCACACAGTATATGCTAGATCAGTTGTTTCAGTATAATATAGCAATTGTATTACTTAAACAACTGTTGTAGATCTCATTAATCAAACTCATAAAATCGAAAGGTCACCATGTATATTTCCATAGGCTAAATCAGTGCCTCGATTGTTAAATGTAGATTGTGAGTTTAGGCCATAGTAAGTTCTTCCTCTGTTAAGTGTCCGCGTGCGGGTAGGTTTTGAGAGTGGTTCTATGAAAAAACAAAGAAATTGTGTATGCTATTTTACACTATTTACTGGTGAAGCATATGAAATTTGATTTGGGACTTGTCTAAGTTTTAAATCCGTTCATGAATTTACACTTACTATGTTTAATAAGAGTGTTTTCTTATTACTTAGCGGCAATTCAAATTTATGTTAAAAACTTCATCAACCCTTTGCACACTGCATAACATAAATTTACATTCGTTTTTTTCAAAGCTTTGTTTGTTTTTACCAGATAGGTAAGTAGGTTTTGGTTATCCAGGTGGACGCTTAACAGAGAAAAACAATGGCATGGCCTTATCGAATATACACACAGTTAAATGTTAAGATAACTGTTATAACTGAAAGGTACAAATCGGAAGTCCAATTATACAATTAAGATCCAAAATACAGTGAAACCACTCTAAACCGGACACCGCGGGAGTCAACATGGTGTCCGGTTTAGAGAGGTTTCACTGTAAATCATGCATTTAATCATTCTGAGCTATACGTGTGTGCTATGCGATCACAAATAGACATTAACACCTGAAATAAATGACCAAGAAACTCGTGAAAAATAGGATCACAGGTGTTTGCTTGGTGTCTGGTTTATAGAGGTTCCACTGTAGTATGGTAACCATGATTTTAGTCGTGCATAACCGATGTACGTATCTATACTTACCGCAAAAGGTAAAGGTAAATGTAAATCTCACATATTGATAACATTTATTGAAAATGTGTCAAAAGATCGCCAGCCATTCAAACGTGGCTGGAAAGTCTCAGCGCAGGTGTGGCAAATGAAATCGTTTGTACAGATCACACATTTAGGGGTTTCTCCGGGGTTACGAGTTTACAGTCTCCTCCAATTGTTCGGGAGCATCTATTTTGAGATATCCATCAAGGGATATATTTCTCTCTCTCTCTCTCTCTCTCTCTATATATATATATATATATATATATATATATATATATATCTCCAGTTGTACAAGCCATCGTACAGTTTCACCACTTCGTGCGTTTGACACATACAGCAAATAATATGACAGTAAACCACATAATTCAGTTGGTGCAATACATAATAGACAGATATGACAACGGCAAGCTATAAATATTATGCCAGCAAACTATACAAACTACGAGATATTTGAGCATTTCTCCCATCACTCTCAAAATAAATGTCAACGTGTAAACTTTCCAATCTGATGCACATCCTATGTTACTGTGCACGTTAGCCATAGGTAAAGCCATATTTACTCGCATAGTAGGTGAGTATACACCAGGGGCAATGCACTCTGGTATCTGCTTACATGTCACTGGCTTTGATAGCTAATAACAGAGTACAGTAGGGGATATATATGGAATGTGTTAAAAGTGATACACTGTGCGATTTTCTGTGTATGAGGTTATTTATAATGGTGGTTCATGTTGTTAAAAACACAGGCACAAACCTGGCCAGAAAATTGGCATAATTTACAGTTTGGTGTAATATAATTGATAGGAGTCTGTTCTCCTGGCTTTTCTACATGTCATTAGGTATTCTACTTCAAATTTTAAGTTCTTTGTCAAACGGCAGTACAAGTGAAACTGGCTGATGGCTGGAACACACAAAGATGGCCGACTTGGCCACTGCATGTGCCGTATAGGATACAGTAATGCGGCAGTGTTCACATATATGTTATACACATATTCCATCACATTTACGAAGCTATTATATTTTAATCAAACGATGATCGGGTATATAGTTGGTCCTTAATTACGGACACTTTCAATCAGTTCATCATAATCTGCATTAGAGTATTCAACTTGTTGATGTTCCTTAAAGGTGCATGCCCACTCAGTAGGCACAAACTGCTCTTAATAGGAATTAAATAAGTGTATAATTGTGTAACTAAAAATTACGAGTGCCCGCTACACAGATATACTCATTTAGTAATATCGGTATGTATTTTACTGATAGTGACTCGCGGTGGTATCACGCTATTTTCATATGCAAATGAGGCATGGTATTCTTTTAATTACTAGTATTTATACTAATTATATGTGAGACCTGAAAAAAATAATATTTTCTACAGTTATAAAGTATGATCATTGCACATCGAAAAATAAATACAGAGAATAAATACAGAGAATAAATAGAGAATAAATACAGAGAATAAATACAGAGAATAAATACAGAATAAATACAGAGAATAAATGAGCCGCGTCGTGGGAAAATGCACCTTATGGCAAAATTTTGACATTTTTAGTTTTTGACGTTTTCCGGTGTATAGCTCATTTCTGAACATACTGGTGTTTGTTTATGCAATTCCGATGTAAATTGGCGGATTTAGTATAGGAATGAATGGCATTTTTGTGGAATTTATCGGGGTATAAACTTGGAAAAGGCGCGGGAATACTGGACGAAGGCCGGAAGGCCTCGTCCAGTATTCCCGCGACTTTTCCAAGTTTATATCCCCAATAAATTCAACAAAAAGACCATTCATTCCTTATAATTCCAGCATATGAAATAAATTCATCAAGAAAATGTGTTTATTTTCCGTTTTCTTAAGAATTATTTTTACTGCGCCTCACGGTTACGGAAAGCAGTTCGGCGTTGGAGTTTACTGGGATATCAATTTTGGACAGAGACTTGCTACGGGCCAATCAAATGTTAGAGGGAATTGTGTAAATATTTTTTGTGCTGGAATTATCGAACGTTTAGCACATACACTGAATGCGAGTTGAACGTCACGTCGCTCATTATTGTGGCGACGTCACATTAATTACCTCAGAACAAAGTAGTGGTCGTTCGTTTTACGCCATGTAGCATATAACATACACGTACCACGCAGAGGCGAACATGTGAAACAATAGAGAACTGAACATATACATGTTCATGCATGTGAACATATTCAGATGGAAGATATACCATGTCGGATGCGCGCTGAAATATTGTCCGTAAATGGTCAAACGTGGGAACTTTCAGTACTGTATACATGCGGATTTAAATTAATCAGCTCCTCTCATCGATTTATCAGAACATAACGTGCATAGTTCGTAAAAACATATCACTGCGTTTCTTCATATATTCCTTAAAATGGATTGTACAGCTGACGGATTGGCCCAAAGAGGTATTACGATACAGTTATGCCTCTAACATGAGACGGTAGCAGGTATTCTCCTGGCCGTAGGGTCGAACGATTTTACGTGTTATTATCGGGGAAAAGGAACCATTTCCACTGAAGGAGATATAGCATAATTTGTATTAATATCAATATCAACCGATGTACCGTTATGCTCGGAAGCATATTTTAACGACGCTTTCAAAAGTGATTCTCCAAACCTGACGATATATACGGTTCACTTGAACTTAACTGTCTTGCGTCACTACCGATGCATATAAAATTGACACTCATAATCTGGGAAATATGGAAATAACACAATACTACGTCAGCTTAAAAGGGACATGCGCAATTATTTTTCTATGTCGTTCCCACGACATAGCATCTCGTTACCACGACATAGCATCTCGTTCCCACTAGATAGCATCTCGTTACCACGACTTAGCTATGTCGTTCCCACGACATAGCATCTCGTTCCCTCGAGATAGCATCTCGTTCCCACGAGATAGGATCTCGTTCCCACGAGATAGGATCTCGTTACCACGAGTTAGCTATGGGTCGTTCCCACGAGATAGCATCTCGTTACCACGACATAGCATCTCGTTCCCACGTGATAGGATCTCGTTACCACGAGTTAGCTATGTCGTTTCCACGACATAGCATCTCGTTCCCACGACATAGGATCTCGATACCACGAGTTAGCTATGTCGTTACCACGAGATAGCATCTCGTTACCACGACATAGCATCTCGTTCCCACGACATAGGTAGCCAATGAAAATGCAGCATAATTACCGCCATTTTTTCTTTCAGCCATAGTTTAGTATAGTCCGGCAGCCAAAGGCCGATTTTGGGTTTACCTTGTTTTGAATAAAATGTTTTTGTTTATTACTGACTTTGCATGTCCAGACCTTCTAGTTTTGAAATCCAACGGATGACAAGCTTATCACCCTTAAGAAATTTGCACAAATTCAAGATGGCTGTCAAATAGATATAGTGTGCCATATAGTTGCATTAACATGAGGAAATTTAGCAATTTAAGAGCGTACACTGGGTGTATTTGACATAGTGATGAAAATTGGCAACGTTCAAATTCAATTCCTTAACTGCACTATGGGAAAAATCCAAAATGGCCGCAAAATGTGACCATTTGACGTAATTTCACTAGTTCGTCACAACAAAGAGTATGCTTTTTATAATCTTGGGTTTATTGAAACAATGAATGTTTATTTTTGTAACTTTTCTGTGTAATTGAATATTGTCTAAATAGCAGAACTCCAAAAATGGTCGCCAATTATAAATATAATACATTGTACGTGCAATCGTATCTCTTCATAAGAAAACATATATTATTGCACCCAGACCCTATATCAGAGCAAATGTGCATACGAATATTGTATTTAGATACACAATGATTTTAGTACCTTAGGTACATAATTAGATCATTGTTTCAACAGCTTTAGTCCAAAATGGCCGCCAACTATTTTGATATTATTGTAGCAATTAGCTTATATAATTGGACTTGTATGTCACATCTAAGAATGAATTATACCAAATACTGGTATTAAGTCAAGATGATCGTTTGTTTTCTTAACTTAATATACACCATTAGACAACGTTCAATAACAGAAGTGTAAAAATGGGCGCCGGATAATAATATAGTACATTCTACTAGTAATCAAATCATATACTTATAAATAGTACACTTTGTTATATACGTTGGCTTATTCAGTTTATTTTGGAAAGCCTTCTTGTCTTGTCATTCCACATCGACATTCATGCTGACAATATTCTGACACCAAAGGATGTAATTATAACTTACATAGTGGGCGTTGTCAAGAATATGTAGGGTGGAACTTTAGAGTAAACATTAATGACTTCCTAATTTGAATGAATGCAAGAGGTTTTCTTTCATACCATTGGTTCCAAACGCTTCAATGCTCAACAAGTTCACTGTGGAATCACGCGAATTGGCTAACCTAGCTAGTACAAATGGAGAACACATATATATTATATATGTCAACGGTCCCATTAGCGTTATTCCCATAGCAACTAAGGACTCCCACTGATATTATTACATTCTGGCAAGTTATTTTTTATGCGAAAGGTACATACATTCTACTAAAGGGCGGTACGTACATGGTGATTTATGTACCTTTTAATATCGCTTATCATTTGGTAAACTGTAAACAATTTATATATATTCAGATTTGTATTGATTATGTGAAGCAAAGTATATGTGTATGATGAGATAATGTAATATTTCTATAACATTCTTGGTTTCAATGACAAGTCGGAATTCAACGTCTGACATGCATATGACATGTTAACATACGTAAATGCTGAACAAATAAATCAAATTTAATCACAAATTCAATAATTCTGAGAAAAACACTGAGATAATGTAGAACTAGAGCAGCTTGAGCTGCATCAACGGTTTGAGCCTCAAACATTGATTTCATGTGTAACTAAGCTTTAGCCCAAGGTGTAAACTATCGGTTGCAAAAAGAATTTCTGAAGTTTTAGAATGAACAGTCCAACATTATTGTGTTCGCATCATCATACCGATGTGGGGCCGGTTAGCTTAGAGGTAGAGCGATGGGCTCGGAGCGAGGGATACCGGGTTCGATCCTCAGCCAAAGATTTAGCTAAAGGACAGAAATATCGAATACAGCAAAAACAATTGAAATCGAATGATAAATAACGAAGCTGACGTCACATCCGTTTGCTCTATTTTGAAAACTTGAAAAAATACGTTCATCTTTGACATCGAATAGAGCCGTAAGTAGTCAAGATATAGCTCTGAAAATTATCATCTTTCATGCGGCTGACACTCCCCTATCACCCTGGCAGAAATTATGTTGCTGACAGTACTGTACAAATTGGAAAACGTTTGTAAAGACCACCCGTTATCAGCCGAAATTCGGCAAAATCGTTGAAAAGTATGTACATTTTTCAACTTCAAATGCATATAGCTCTTTTATTTGAGCAGACAGCCGAAAACTGTCAGCGGATCTGAGATAGAGAATTTTGTCAGCTTTCCGATGCAAAAAGAATTCTTGAAATCTGTTGGAAAATAAGGAAGTTATAGGAAGTATGACGTCACTTCCGTTTTCGTGGGAAGTAGCATTAACAGATATCTGAAAATCTCTGAGTCTCTGCTCACACTTGATCCGAATCGGCATGCAAAATTTGAAGTCGATCCGACCAGCGGTTTGGTGTAGATGGAGGGAGCCCGTAAGTCAGCGGATGATTATTTTTCGATAGTTATCGCCCCTAAATTGCAGTTTACGCCATTTGTAAATACACCTAATAAAACGGAAATTACATATGTGCAATATTCCGCCAGTGAAGTTTTCGTTTGTTTTTCACCATAGGCCGGGCACAAAGCGGGAAAGTTTTAGCTAAATGACTGAAATATCGACCGCAGCAAGAAATTTTGAAATCTATTGATAAATAACGAAGCTGACGTCACATCCGTTTGCCTTTGCTCTATTTTGAAAACTTGAAAAAAAGACGTTCATCTTTGACATCCAATAGAAACGGAAGTAGTCAAGATAGAGCTCTGAAAATTATCATCTTTTATGCGCCTGACACTCCCCTATCACACTGGCAAGAAATTATGTTGCTGACATTACTGTACAAATTAGAAAACGTTTGCAAAGACCACCCGTTATCAGCCGAAATTCGGCAAAAATTCGGCAAAATCGTTGAAAAGTATGTACATATTTCAACTTCAAATCCCTATAGCTCTCTTATTTGACCAGATAGCCGAGAACTGTCAGCGAGGCCGAGATAGAGAATGTTGTCAGCTTTCCAATGCAAAAATAATGTTTGAAATCGGTTGGAAAATAAGGAAGTTATAGAAAGTTATAGAAAATATGACGTCACTTCCGGTTTCGTGGAAAGTGGCATTGGGGCACAAAGCGGGAAAGTTTTAGCTAAATGACTGAAATATCGACCGCAGCAAGAAATTTTGAAATCTATTGATAAATAACGAAGCAGACGTCACATCCGTTTGCTCTATTTTGAAAACTTGAAAAAAAGACGTTCATCTTTGACATCCAATAGAACCGGAAGTAGTCAAGATAGAGCTCTGAAAATTATCATCTTTTATGCGCCTGACACTCCCCTATCACACTGGCAAGAAATTATGTTGCTGACATTACTGTACAAATTGGAAAACGTTTGCAAAGACCACCCGTTATCAGCCGAAATTCGGCAAAAAAAAATTCGGCAAAATCGTTGAAAAGTATGTACATATTTCAACTTCAAATCCTATAGCTCTCTTATTTGACAGATAGCCGAGAACTGTCAGCGAGGCCGAGATAGAGAATGTTGTCAGCTTTCCAATGCAAAAAATAATGTTTGAAATCGGTTGGAAAATAAGGAAGTTATAGAAAGTTATAGAAAATATGACGTCACTTCCGGTTTCGTGGAAAGTGGCATTAAGATATTTCTGAAAATCTCTGAGTCTCTGCTCACACTTGATCCGAATCGGCATGCAAAATTTGAAGTCGATCCGACCAGCGGTTTGGGTTGTAGACTGTACGGCTGAATAAAAAAAAAACCAACGAATACAATAGGTTTTAGGCGCAGCTGAAAGCCGCCTCAAACCTAATAAATATTATAGTGTGGACACAACTAATACACATTGGAATGATATATACGACAGTCATTCCAGCTGAGCCACTACTAACTCACGGTAACAATAACTGTTATAGTCATTGCAGACTACAATACACATAGTACACACCAATATATACAACATGACAGCATTCAAGGTACAATGCAATGTATATAAGAAATGCAGTAGTCACGAAGTTTAATATAGTAATGTGACAATGCTAAACAACGTAACTGTCATCCCTTGCGGCTAGAGTATTTGTGCCATCATATCTTCTTCTTTTCTTATAGTCATATATACAATATTAACTTTCATTATTTCATGTATACTGTGTATTTCGTTGTAATTAGTTTGTCGTTATCGTATGATATATTATTCGTTTTTGATTGCCTTGTATATTGATGTCCTTTTGAATCTTGATGGCGAGGTAAGCGGGAGGTTTGCCAAACAGTTCAGTTTCAACCATACAAGTGTTCTGTTTTATGCACTGTCCTGTTACTTTACTAGTAGTTCATTGGGGAATAGTTGTTGTTGTGCTTGCTCTGCATTTGTTATACTGTTTATGTAGTGTATGCACAGTTGCTTTCGTTTTGGGACCGTACACCGCTGATCGTGGAGTGCATGTTTGTGCCGCGTTGAAGGTTCTGCGACCACCGAGGTGCGCATGTCATTTGCTTATTAGGAAGTATTTATTGCGTTGGTTTCTTATGGGTCTCACTTTTCTGCTATGCTATCCATTTTAATTTAATAATCATTTCATTATTATGCGATCGTCATTGACATACATTTGTAAACTATTTCTATAGCAGTGTGCTCCCTATGGAGCTGGTCTGAACTTAATTATATAACTTAATTATTAAACGATGATTGCTATAATTTATATTTGGCAGCCGTCTTGGACTCCTGCTATTGGAACACGTGTCTAATTGCATAACAAGATTACAAGAGAACACAAGATTGACATAAATATGTGTTTTTTCTTTGTAATAGGTCAACGTGACATTTCATATTTTAATCATTACACATTATGATTGTCATTGCCAGGCAATTTATATCTGGCGATCATCTAAAGCTTCTTCTTTCTATTGACACAATTGTATAATATTGCATTTGAAAGTTCAAATTTACATACAACGTTCAATGTGTCAATAAACCTGAGATATGTATACTAATATGCTTAAACTAATCAATAGCCCCGGTAATTAGTATGCAATTTGCGGAGTATAAGGCAACGTGACTTTTTTGTTAAATATTTGGCGGGCATTTTTGACTTCTGCTATTGGCACAGTTATTTAATTATGTGTCTAAGTTACTGAAAACGTTCAGAGTATGCCTAAATCCAATACATCTATACCAATTTACTACGATATGGCGTTAATATGCAGTTATATTCTTAATTATCAGTCCGTTTACATTATTGTTATATGATACTATAGCTATATGTGGCGGCCATCTTGGACTTCCCCTGTTCAACAACTTGTCTACGAACATATCGAACGTACTGAAAGCGTTTGTTGTGGCAATATATCCAATATCAGTATCATGTTTGCTTTGATATAGAGTGTGAGAGTAGTTATATGTAAAATATGTTACATTTGACGGCCATTTTGGATTTTTTTCATGTCACAGTGAATTTAATTGAATATTAAAAATGTTGACCGCTTATCTGATAAGTCAAGTAAATCCACTTTACGCTCTTAACTTACTTCAATACCTCACACGGCATACTATAACTGTCTGGCGGCCATTTTTAATTTATGCAAATTTCTCAAAACGCTCAGAGTGTCATTAATCGGATTCTGGATGTGGATGGCATGGACAAGCAAAATCGCCAATAACAAAACTATGTTAATCAAAACAATGTTAAGCTACCGGCTGTCGGACTAAAATGGCGGTAATTATGCTTCATTTTCATTGGCTACCTATCTCGAGGGAACGAGATGCTATGTCGTGCGAACGACATAGCTAACTCGTGGTAACGAGATGCTATCTCGTGGGAACGAGATGCTATGTCGTGGTAACGAGATGCTATGTCGTGGGAACGACATAGAAAAATATTTGCGCATGTCCCTTTTAAGCTTCCGTACTTTTAAGCTTCCGTAATATAGCCGTAAAATTTGGGCAGCTTTCGTGAAACAGACAGTAATTACAACACTCCGCACACCATACATACGGAGAAGTTTATTCACCTACGTGCATCCATGACTTCCCCAACCGGGTGGTTGGTGCGGACCGACGGGAAACCCCCAGGTTTTAAAGAAATAAACTAGAACGCCGCTAACGGCATGTATTTCATTGCTGTGGTGGCTGGATCATAAACATGCATATTGATATGGTAAACAAGCTATATCAAAATAGAGGAACGCGATTGCATCTACTGAATGAAAACACGGATGATGACGAACATGCAAATTCATTTTTAAGTCAGTCGCTCTACGGTGAAGAAGTTATAGGAGAATGGATAAACGCGCATGCTTCTACCGAATGTGAAATTTCCAAGTTATGTAACCTGGATATTGGCACGGGAGGAGAATGTGTGGGGTGTGAAATGAGACAAATGGATGATGATAAGCATGCATATGAAGCTTCAAGCCAATCGGTTATAGAGTAAAGACGTTATAACAGACTGGAAAACTTGACGGACATACGGACAGACAATCTTTGCATCCATTGTGTCGGCAGCGATTGGATAATAAAATAACGGTCTAATTCCCCCCTCTCGGAATTAACTTTCCCTCTCGTTCCCCGGGTTGGGTGGAGCGTTTTCCTATTCAATATAAGTACGAGTATGTGCAGACCTTTGGACATGTATTATCCCCACCTGTGGTATGTGTAGCTTACTAATTCCCGCGACAGTTGGCTATTATGTTACTATAAATATAATTACAGTAAACCATCGTTCAGCATTTAAGCAACCAGTAAAGTTCTCGGATACAACCACTGGATCGAGAGACAGTCGCAGTCAGTACGGCCCGCCTCCAGAAATTAATAAGCATAACTCTTAGCCATAGTTTACGCTTGATTCGTTTTGTTACTCCGGATATTGCGTTAGTCCATATACGTACGTACGTGCGTGAGTTAGTATCACATTTCATTTTTAAATAACCTATGAACCGCCTCACCGCCTCACCGATTTTGAATTAATATTTTGCCACAATGTGTGTCTAGGGATATAGTTGCGAACTGCAACTCTTTCAATCTACTCTCGTACCGTCCGGACGGTACGGGAGTAGATTGCAAGAGTTACCGTTCGTAACTACTCGGGATGGTGCCTTGTTTTGCATACGACGCACGTCAGACGACTGCCCAAGGTCAAGATCACTGACTTGTTCAACTAACTTGTAAGGCAAAACTGTTAAAACAAATTCTTTAATATGATCAAGGCTGCCAGCGAGGGGATTACTGTAGTGATAACCACGCCCTTGTTTTTATAAAGAATCATGTGTGAAATGTCAGAAAATGTTTATTATACCCCCCGCAACTAGTTGTGGGGGGGGGATACTTGAGTCAGGTTGTCCGTCCGTCCGTCCGTCCGTCCGTGCGTCCGTGCGTCCGTAAACTTAACATCAGATAAATTTTGCTATAACTTCTATTCCACCGTCCAGCCCCCGCTGATCCCATGGTCAAGGTCAAATACTTAAGTCTCTTTACAAAACTTAACATCAGAGAAATATTGTTATAACTTCTATTTCCTTCATCTAAAATGCTTAATATTTCACACATGCATTCCTGTAAGGCTCTACTACCATGATGTGCCAAATCCACGACCGTCCAACCCCCGCTGATCCCAATGTCTTCTATTTCCTTCATTGAAAATTCTTATTATTTCACTTGTGCATTCCTCTAAGGTTGTACTATCATGCTGTGACAAATCTACAACCGTCCAACCCCCGCTGATCCCAAGGTCAAGGTCAAATACATGGTCTCTTCACAAAACCTAACATCAGAGAAATATGTTATAACTTCATCTAAAATTCTTAATATTACATGCATGCATTCCTCTAAGACTCTACTATCATGCTGTAACATATCCCCGTTGATCCCAACGTCAAGATCACATACTTAGTCTCTTTACAAAACTTTACATCAGAGAAATCGGTTATAACTTCTATTTCCTTGCTCGGATCTGCTTCACATTCACGTTCGTGCCGCCCCCGCTAAGCCCAGAGTCAAGGTCACAAGCCCACACTTGGAAAATTTTACATATTCAGGGGTACCTGTGCCCACGCGGGGGGTATTCCGTAAGCCTCGCTTACTGACCAATCTAGTTTAACCAGGTGAGATGATTATCTTGATGTATAGCATGTGAATTACACAATGGTACTTATTAGTGCTCGATGAAACATGGTTGTATGTACACATGTTTCGTGTGAAGTGCGCACTGAAGACGCCAATTTTAGTACACACATTTCAAGAGAGATATGCACGACACAGAGTTAACCCTTTGAACCCGAAAGCCCGCTATAGCGGTTTATGCAAACAGTGCAGATCCAGATGAGCAGGCTCGTAACGAGCCGTCTCATCAGAATGTACACTTTTTAAAGTAATTTTAATATTTCTGAGAACAAAAACACCCCCTTTTCATAAATGGATGAATCTGAAAATCATTTTGTGACCATTGGATTGGTTGGAACATTAGCATATCACAGTCCATTCCAGTTCCTTAGGGTTGAAAGGGTTAATAGTATATACATTATTTGATTATGAGTGTCTGGTTACATTGTACGTGAATACAGGCGAAGTTTACGTAGTTGGTTTGTAATTGCTTTGTGGGAGGGCAGCGTGCTAGCTACACATATGCAAAAACAACTTCAATGTTTTCTAACAGCGTACATGGTCGTACGTTAGCATAAGCCGTGTTTGAACTAATACAAAAGGGTTCTTTAAAATGTTTAGAGCTTCTACCTTTCCTTTATCTCATGATACACGTTGTAAACGATACATAACGTCTCCATTTCTTTATACGTGTATCTGTTTAGGGTTAACATTTATCAGTGTCAGATTGCATTTAGTGAATACCACCATTAAGTGGTTTACTTTGGTAAGTATCTCCCCTTGGCGGCCATTTTTATTTTTCGTACTCTGTATCCTTGTCCTGGCAATAACTCAAGTTCTGCTTCACCGATCGTAACCAAATTCGGTATACATGTTTATCACGGCAACATGAAGAAGCCTATTTATTTTCAAACATTTCCGATCACTTTTGTCCCCTTGGCGGCCATTTTTATTTTTCGCACTCTGTATCCTTGTCCACGCAATAACTCAAGTTCTACTTCACCGATCGTAAGCAAATTCGGTATACATGTTTATCACGGCAGGACGAAGAAGCCTATTTATTTTTACAGATCGTGACCAAATTTAATATACATGTTTATCATGGCAAGAACCCTATTAATTGTCAGTGAGTTATCTCCCCTTGTTAACTGGCCTTGCCTCGACTGGCGTATATTGTGACCTTCGGCACTCTTGTTGGAGGTTGAGCAGGATTCACAGTAGGCATGGTGGACCAAGTACACATCTGTCTCCCAGGATTTGCTGATATTGCAAAGCAATATAGTTTCCTTGATGTCACATGCTCTATGTAGCCCATGGACAGTAGCTTCGACGAGCTAAAAGTAGTCATTGTGAAGCACATTTTCTTATAAACGAAGGTGCATGTACATACATTTATCCCGTCAACACAGTGCGTATGTGCCGTAAAACACGATACCGGGAAACATTTTTGATATCCTGTCAAGACGACCTAATCACTGCGTATGATTATGTGCGGTGACTGGGGTTATTTCTTTGCATTTTAAAGCCATTTGTAGGTGTTGACGGGATAAATAGAATAGTAGGTTAGTGCCGTGAATGGGAAAAATATCTGGCTCGGCACGGAAACGGGATGTGCTCGGCAGAGCCTCGCCCATCCCGTTTCCTAAGACTTGCCAGATATTTTTTCCCATTCACGGCACTAACCTACTATTCTCTATATATTTGGCATATATACTGGGATATTGAAAGTCCCATAACCGGCACGGAATCGTCACCAGAACAGTTATTGATGGGACGGCGGCTTCAATCCAGTTTACTGACCACTTGTGATCATTTATTGTCAGAAACTGTTTCTATTAGCGACAGGATCTGTAGCCGATTTCACCAACATAGCAAAGTATACTTTGAGGGAGAAATTTTAAATTTTAGCATAAATTTATTATTTTTTATTATACTGAATTTATTACATTATCACAGCCATTTTGGCTGTGATAATGTAATAAAGTCAGTATAATAATTCTGCATACTTTTAATCATCAATATATGCAGTTGTTAGTTCTATATGAAATAATGCACTTCGGGGAAAATAATGATTACTCCCTCAAAGTATACTTTGCTAGAAAAGTATACTTTGCAATTTTGATGAAATCGGCTACAGATCCCGTCGTCAACAGAGCATGAAACGCTATGATGAAGAAGAATAGTGTATTGCATCGAGGCAACTGCCTCATTAGCATACATACATGACTATGGTATAATATACGTACAATGCAAGATGGCGTACATGGGTAAACTACTAAATATAATAAATGCAGAAACCACAATTGTGGCAAATAGGCAACTACATTTCAGACCATGCCGCGACCACTAATACAATACAATACAATACAATACAAAATTAGTTTATTAAAGTGTCGTATACTAGCAAACATGTACATCGATATTTACTTAACACATTAATGCTAGTATCCAGCCGTATTCGACTTATAGGACACTATAAAATAGACAGTTATATACATCTAATATATACCAGTAATGATCAGTGAATCACAATTGGCATGTCAACATAGCCATTTTGAAAAGCAAATGCTGTATATGTTTAAGACACATAATTATGTTCCCCCAGCTGCAACCCTGGACACTGGACAGTGACAATGATTTCTGCCGATGTGTTCATAGTAATCTAGTTTTAATATCAGTCCCATAGTATCATCAGTTCCAACCCAACATGTACATGTACACATAGCAAATGAGATTCACCGTAATACATCGATCCTCACATGTTAATTTAATAAAAAATATATCATTAATTTCATATTTAAAACACATTATTTACATGCATTTTAGATGCGGATAGTAGCATATATACATGTATATCACATAGAGTATTGTTGAGGCACCTAAATATAATATTTTCTTCGATAAAACATTTTTGACAGAACGTTGCATAAAACATGTTGCACATTTTTACATTGCATTAAGAAAATTATCTTTTGGCTCGATGTTAAAGACATAAAAAGTTCATTATTATCACAGGCTTTCTGGAATAGGGCGTCTCTAATATCTGAGTAAAAATCACACTCGACTAAAAAGTGCGTTTCGTCTTCTACCGAATTTGTGTTGCACATTTTACATATTCTCTGTTGAATTGGTATTTTAGGTTTAGAGTATCTACCGGTTTCTATACATATCGGCAAACTGCATGAACGTAATTTGAATAGAATGCGTCGGTGGTCTCTAGGTAGGGCCAATTTACAATACCATTCCTTACTCAAGTCTTGTTTATATGTTCTGTACGTTCTTAGTTTTTCGGAGTTCATTAAATCCATATGCCATTTCTGGAAGTCTTTATCACACAGTGTCACCTTTATTGTCTTCAATATGTTTTTTATTGATTTCGATTGGTCGTTAAGGATTCTCGTCACATTCAGTTCATTTGCCAGTTTGGTAATTCTACTTTCCCACCCGCGACTGTTTTGTTTAGACCATATATTTACACGTTTCACTATGCGGTCATCGTCTGTACGCTCCAGTTTAAGCCACAATCTAAATGTTTCAAGCTTGGCGTTCACATAACATGAATTCCATCCCATGTCCCCACGCAATGAAATATTGGCAGCGTGTTTGCCGCCTCCTAGGAAATATCGACACGCCTTATGTTGTACAACTTGTATGCTCTTTTGGTCTGTAGTGCCCCATACTCCTGCAGCATAAAACATTACTGGCTCAACCAGCGATTTATACAACTTTTCAAAAACTGTTAGTGTCATTCCGCCCGCACGTAGACACTTCGTATATAACGCAGATAAAGCTCGACTGGAAGATTTTGATAATTCATTTACACTTTTTGTCATGTTCAAGTGTTCATTTAGCCACAATCCAAGATACTTATAATTGTTAGTGCTTTCTATTATATGATCTCCACATGTGTATATATATGCATTCAGTGGTGATGATGGTGGCCTGAATTGAACAACTTTCGCGTCTTGTCCGTATTCACCGTCAGTCTCCACTTATTACACCATTTGTTTACAGTATTTAACATAGATTGCAGTTTATCCGCACTCGGTGCTATCAGTGCAATGTCATCGGCATACAGCAATAATGATACTATAATGTCATTAACATTTATACCACACTCTAGTCCGTTGATTTCCACAGCAAGATCGTTCACATAGACAGAAAACAATGTCGCGGACACTTTACAGCCTTGCTTGAGTCCAGTTGTTACAGGAAACCATGGCGAGAACATGTCATTTATTTTCACAGTGCACGTTATGTCTGTATATATTGATTTAATTTCCTCAAACATCTTGCCTGTGATCCCGATCGAGAGTAGTTTAAACCAGAGGCATTTCCGGTCGACAGTATCAAATGCCTTTTTGAGATCGACGAAACACACATACGTAGATTCGCGAGATAATTTTCTATTGTTAAGTATAGTATACAGTGTGTAAATGTGATCTAAGCAGCTTCGTCCTTTCCTGAAACCATTTTGTTCGTCAACGAGTATTTCATTGTTTTCCAGCCACTTGTTTAATCGCTGATTCAATACATCGGCATAAACTTTATATGGCACAGATAGAAGTGACAGGCCGCGGTAGTTCATTGGATCTCTGGGGTCTTTTCCGTCAGATTTGGGTATCGGGTTTATAATTGCTTTTGTCCATTCCGATGGTATTTCTCCC
The DNA here is from genome assembly GCA_029237695.1 of Conchocele bisecta. Taxonomy (NCBI): domain Eukaryota; kingdom Metazoa; phylum Mollusca; class Bivalvia; order Lucinida; family Thyasiridae; genus Conchocele; species Conchocele bisecta. Next base: position 88,284,236 of record CM055270.1, read on the forward strand.
GTTTTGAAACAGTGCGATACTATTTTATGCAGTAAATCAACACATACACTATTGCGTAATACCTCCGATGGAATATTATCGAATCCCGTGGCTTTATGTAACTTTGCACGATAAACGGAGGCTTGTACCTCTTGATACGTAATGTCAGCATTGAGTGCCGAAATGTTAACATTCCACTGTTCCACGTTGTTTTGGCTTAGTGTATTGTCAATATAATTGTAGTGTGTTTGATCAAAGTCGGCAGATGGTTCTGGGTTATATAGTTGCTCATACTTCGATGTCCACGTATTTAGTATAGTGTCACTGTCACATGTTGTCGAGCCATCGTCCTTAATAACTTCCATGGGAATTTTCTGTTTCCGTTCATTTGCGAGAGATAGCTTTCCGATTTCCTTCCAGAAATCACGTGTCACGTTATAGTTGAGTAGATCTGAGAATCTGTCCTGTTCATGCATTTGCTGCTTCCGTTTGTATTTTCTATTTAGTTTGTCAAACTTTCTGCGTTCAGCACAGTATACGGATTTCAGATATGTCTTATTCGGTGTTTCGCTTCTAAGCCACGTGCGTTCTTTTTCACACACAATGTTCCATTGAAGTTGTAACTCGTCATTCCAGTATGGTTTGTACTTTGTTCTGTGTCCTTTGGGTCTCTTATGAGAACTATGTGTATATGTCTTTAACTTACTGTTCATTTCAGTTTGTAAGAGGGTCGCGAATTCATCGTACGCGTCATTAGCGCTGCGCGTATTTGAGATAGCAAACTCAATATTTCGTATTGTCTGTTGAATCATCTCGCCGGCATGGGGGTCGTTTAAAAAAGTATCCGGTATATTGTTAACCTTAAACCGCTTACTCGGGGTGTTTGCCGTATGTATATCATTCTCACTAACTGGAGAAAACACGGTAGTCTCCCATATTAGCACAGAATGGTCAGGTACCTTGTCACATCCATTTAGTGAAAATCTATTAATAGTTTCCGACATCAAGGATACATAGAAGCTATTTACATGTACAATTTGTTCATATGGGACCAATACATAGTCAACGACAGATTTGCCTCTATGTGAAACATGTGTACAATTATTTTTACCAGTTACTCGGCCATTTAGCATGCAAAAATTACAATCAATCATGAAATTTAACAGTAAACTGCCATATTGGTTGGAACTATTGTCAATAACATCACGATGTGCTACGTCATCGACGCCCTCAACGTAATCCGAGGCGTCGCCGCATCGGGAGTTGAAGTCACCACATATGTACACGGTGCCTTCATTTTGGTAGGAGTAAACTTGTTCAGTCAACTTAATGTAAAACTCATCTGCGTCATTTACTCGTGATGAGCCAGCCGGTGGTAAGTAGCACACACAGACGCACATAGAAGATGTGTCATTATAAAATTTCACCCATAAAATATCTTCAACACTATTATCTAAAACACAATATTTATAATCACGCAAAAAAGACAGCTTTACAAACATTCCTACACCACCAGATCCGCGCCTGGCATTGGCGTGTAACCGTGTTCTGTTATTTCCAATCCACTTATAGTCAGCTAGTTCTAATACCGAGTCTTTGGTAGAAAACGTTTCACAAACACCGAAAATATCACAATCATTCAATAAAACAACATTTTCCCTAAAACTAGAGTTTTCGTCATTTAATTTGGACCAGCCGCCCACATTCCAGAAACCTAGTCGGACCTAACGCCTGGATCTGTCGTTGTCGCCGTTCCTCGGACCACGCGTCGTTTGTTGTCCTCGGTTGTCATAATAGCCGGGGGCCCGTGAGCTGGGGACCCGTGAGCGATCGTGCTGATCAGACGTCGTTCGATGATCGTACCGGTCACGTGACTGCCGTATGTGTGGTTGCGTGTGGTCACCGCGGTCATAACGGTCCGCTGAGCGACCTGGCGAGGATTTGGGGATTAATCTGGAACCATTCACGTAGTAATTGTTCTCCTTGCCCATTTCTTTGAGTAGTGTACGAATTGTCGACTGTGTTGACAGTTCATCTCGTGACAAATACGGCTCTATGTACACTGATCGATATTCGTCAGTTTTACGGAGAAAACGTTTCGCCTTTAAAACAATCGCCATCTGTTCCGGGTTTTCTAGAGTGACCAACACTAATCCGGGGTTATCGCCATTAGCCGGTTTACGTTCCACTCTGGTTACTCGAACGTCTTTGAGCTTCATACCGTCGCGGACAAGGGAGATAACCTTGTTTTTAACCACTGAGGTAGTCCCATTTGATTCATTCTTGCCATGCTTTAAGTTTTTAATCACAATGACACATGGTCCCGAAGTATTGTTTGCGTCACTAGTAGGCTGTGATGATGATCTCCCGCTTTTGATAATATCGGAAAACACACTTTCCATCTCTCTAAACTTTGTTTTGATGTCGAAAATTTCCGATTCAAGATCGTCACGCACCTTATTTATCTGCTCGCTGACTGTAGCGTTTATAACGGACGTTAATTGTGCAACCAAATTGTTCTCTATATTGTGTTCCAAGTTTTGTATGCGTTCCGATAGGCCTGATATACACGCGTACAGGTATTTAGATATGTTCATCATGAGCGTATATAAAGGCTGTTCACCATTGTCACTGGAGCTGGTCGAAGGCCGTGGGAGCTCCTTATCCACCGGCTCGATGGGGGCCGCCATCTTGTTTTTTGTAGCCGCCATGTTTTCCTTTGTTGTCGAGGTCGGCTTCAACTTTTTGCTCTGATTGTCTTTGATGTTTGTCACAACCTGCTCAATCTTACGCTTATGATTAGCCATACTGGTTAGCTCAATATAGAACTAAAATAAAGTCCAAATATCACTATTAGGAGGATATAAATATATATAAACACAATAAATTCCAGAGAACGATAAATATCACATTCGTGCTTGACGCATGCGCATGTCCCAGAAACTGTTTCTATTAGCGACAGGATCTGTAGCCGATTTCACCAACATAGCAAAGTATACTTTGAGGGAGAAATTTTAAATTTTAGCATAAATTTATTATTTTTTATTATACTGAATTTATTACATTATCACAGCCATTTTGGCTGTGATAATGTAATAAAGTCAGTATAATAATTCTGCATACTTTTAATCATCAATATATGCAGTTGTTAGTTCTATATGAAATAATGCACTTCGGGGAAAATAATGATTACTCCCTCAAAGTATACTTTGCTAGAAAAGTATACTTTGCAATTTTGATGAAATCGGCTACAGATCCCGTCGTCAACAGAGCATGAAACGCTATGATGAAGAAGAATAGTGTATTGCATCGAGGCAACTGCCTCATTAGCATACATACATGACTATGGTATAATATACGTACAATGCAAGATGGCGTACATGGGTAAACTACTAAATATAATAAATGCAGAAACCACAATTGTGGCAAATAGGCAACTATATTTCAGACCATGCCGCGACCACTAATACATATATATGTACTTGTATCATACACTCACGTACATCCCACAGTCTCCGCTTACTGATCATAGTGTGTACCACGTGTTATAGCTCGTATTATTTTTAACTATACATGATAAATAGACATACATATACATACACATAGACATACATATGTACACACACATGCATGCATGCACATACATGTACACACATATACGCACATATACACACCATATACATGTATACCTTCTTTCTAACTGCGGTATATATACGTACATATAGACACGTATACATATGTGTACATACACTCACATAAAACAATGCATCAGTTGTAGCGTCATGGCATGAACGTTTTTTCCCTCAAACAAGAATACTTTGATCATGCATTGTATTCCAATTGTCGTTTTAAAGTAATATTGCACATATAATAAATGTATCTACGTTTCACACGAGTATATGATAATTTAACGAATCAAAGTATACAAAGCTTACTGTTTTTGGCAAATGCGCTTTAAATCAGCATCACAATAACATAAAACAACTCGTCACATGAATAATACAGTCATGTACAATGACATATAATACATATCATACTGTAAACAAACGGTATATGATTGTATGGTAGGACATGACATAAATGTACATGTCGACTTGGCGATCAGCGTAGTCCCAGATCAGCCTGTGCATTCGCACAGCCTGTACTGAGACTATACTGTACATTTTATATACATATATCTATCAATAAGTATACACAATTGATTTCCAGTTATTTCAGGAATAGATTACGACATATATCTTTTTAGCTGAGATATAATTTAGTTACGTTTCTCGAACGCTCTGAAAACGAAATTCCCAAGGTTTCTTATATAAGACGCTCTATCTGAGTGAAACAATGTTACTAATATTAACATGTTATGTCTACTTCTATATTATCGGCCGACGTAGCGTACCCTCAAGTCATTGGTATATTGAACGGGGGGGGGGGGGGGGGGGGGGAACCCGGGCCCTCCAGATCCGCCCCTGCTACCAAGAATTGCACTCTGTGAAACGTAACGCATTTATATGTGAAATGATTATGATACTTATTTAGTGGCGGTTTTTGGGTTTTCATGGATATTTCTATTTCTTTTATTTTGTGTTGGTTGCTCAAAGTAATAGGGGAATTGTAACATTTGTAGTGTCCCTGCTAAGAGTGGGAAGCCGATTGGAAGAATTTAATTTTGTCTGGGCCCTTACGTTCTTTTTATTACTATTTGTCAGTTGAATCTGAGTATAGCCATTATCAAAATATCAAGATTAGTACTAATCCTATTACTTTTTGGTGTGGGGCTAAGTGACTCTGTTGTAGTTAATACGATGTATAGGGAGCGTACAAACGATTTAGCTATCGCGTTAAATCGCAGTGGATGGCAGAAATATGACAACATTCTTCCGCTGGCCTGAAATGATATAGTCCGGGGCCCGTTTCACTAAGCTTATGCGACTAAAATGTTCGTAAGTGCAAAATTATGATTTCACATTAACAGTGTTTTCTTGTAAACAATTATTTGATTTACATTTATTGAGCATAGGCTAAGGCTATGCTCAATAGATGTAAATCCATCAATTTAAATTTCCAGACGATCCTAAATTGGCACTTACGAACATTTTAGTCATGCGAAGTTTAGTGAAACGGGCCCGAGGGCCTGTCACATCTCGGCCCATTTATAGCGAACTAGGACAATACTATTCACCCATTTATAGCGAACTAGGACAATACTATTCACCCATTTCAGTCTACGGATACGATAATTTTTGCAATTTGTTTTTCAATGATCATACTTTATAATCTGTCGAAAATAGTATTTTTTCCGGTGATGCATTTCATTCGTATAAATAGTTAAAAAAAATACCATGCCTCATTTGCATATGAAAATAGCCTGATACCAACGCGCGTCACTATCAGTAAAATAAATATTACTAAATGATTATACCTGTATAGCGCCACTCGTATTTTTTAGACCTGGTGGAATAGAGACACAATTATACACTTATTTAATTCCTATAAAGAACATTCTGTGTCTACTGAGTGGGCATGCACCTTTCCTGTATATATAGACATTGCTCCGTTACTTCCACCTGTGCGTGTGTACCAGTGACACGCAATCCAATTCGTGTAACCAGGCGGGTTGATTTTATATTAACCTCATCGTTTCACGGACCTGCGTAGAACGTGATTAAACAAGTAAGTACATGTATGCATGTTGTAGATGTGTACCCGTGTGTAGCTGTATGTGGCATTGTTCTGAGTACATAATAGTTCACTCCTTATTCTATGAAGCTGAATCAACCTGTGCGGGTAAGACATACAAAATCAAAAAAAATCATTGCTTGGTACATTTTCTGCGAGTCTGTCGGGAAT